>SNQJ01S0126104.1:8871-35245 GCA_010110895.2 Picea sitchensis
TATAGGCTCCAAGTCTAGGATGTTTTGTTGCACACTCACCTTTGATTTGCTTGATAATTAATTCAGAATCACCCCTTACCATTATCTTCTTAGCACCAACTTTCTTCAATAATTTTAGGCCGAGCATTAAAGCCTCGTACTTGGCTATGTTGTTAGTACATTGGAATCAGTTTATAGGAATGATTCTCAGAGTACTTTGATCTGTGGTTATGCATCCACACTTCGGCTCTAGCTCCGTATTTACTCACAGCACCATCGAAGTCCATACTCCATAAGTCTACTGCCAATTCCTCATTTTCTTCAACCATGGGGTTTCTTACTTCGACATCTTCTTTATCGTCCTTTGGATCAGGTGCATCATATTTCAGTTGTGCGATTTGTTCTTCAAGATCACCATCGTTATATAGAATAAAAGAATCCAAGTAAGAGTGTGCGGAATATAGTGGGTAATTGTGTGGCTTTTCCTGACTACTAACCATATACTTCATCAGTGTTTCCCTATAAAGTCTTCTTTGTTGACCAAAAATTGGAATGGTGGCGTAGGACATATCTAGCTGTAGGGTTCCTCTAAATTTAGCTCCCCAAGACCTTGATATCAACATACCATACTTGGGGGGAATGTCTGCCACGACGATGCCCATCACTAAACTTTTTTGCCGGGATTTGAGCCAAGGTGATACATAAGTCTTTAATCAGGCCTATACATTTGACCTTGCTGGAGTCGAAAGAATGAAAATATTTGTAAGGTCTGGTGACCTTGAGTCCCAACTTTTCCATCACGACTTTGGGCATTAGGTTGTGAGAGGCACCCGAATCCAGCATAACGTTGTGCAATATCAGATCATGGATATTTAGGCTGATGTAAAAAGGAGCCATGACGCCATTATCAGTTTGACCGTCAACTTCAGGACCAAACAAGAGTTCAGGTTGGTCATCAGCAAGGTTTACTGTGTCAGAGTGGAGTACATATCCTACATTCAAAGATTTGGTACCCATATCGAGTTCGATACTTAAATCTTTTATCACCTGAGACTTGTAAGCGTTCTTGTTCATCAACTCAAAGAGGGGAATGGGAATCTTCAATTTTGCTAGTTCCCCTTCAAGGCTGAAAAGAGAGGTGGTTTTGCTTAAACTATGTACTTCTGATTTATTGACAGAAACTTTGTAGATAGGTGCACCTGTTTGAATGGTTGATGAAACTTTTGTTCGACTTGTTCTCTTAAGAATTTCTGGAGTTTTTTGTGAAAAAGATTCAATGTCATTATGCCCAGGGGCTTTCTTGGGAGGATTTTCTGAGGTTTTCTTGGTTTCAGTAGCCTTCTTCAAAGAATTCTCATTAGTCTTCTTACTCCTCAAGTTATATTGCCTGTGAACCTCCATCATAGCATTCTCAAAGGCTTGATGTTTTGTTTTCTTAGCTTCCTCATTTACCTCTGTTTGCGAGAGGAGAAAGATTTCATGTTCTTCTTGGGTGAGGAAAATAGACTCATGATCGTGATCATGATCACCCATTAGATTTATATGAGCATCATCAAACCCCTCAATAAATTCCTCCCCATCATCAGCATAGTTTTCTTGGAGAGGTGGTCTAATCTGCTGATCAGGTCCCCTTTGTTCCTATTGATCTCTAGGATCTCTTTGTCTAATATGAGGTGGATTTATCCTAAAGTTCGGGTTTCTGATTTGAGGGGTATCTTGGTTCTCCCTAGGTAGGTTCCGGTCAGTTATGGTGAGTCTTTCCATCATTTTCTCCATAGCTCTGGCTAGAGAATCTAGTTTGGCATCAAATGAGGAAGTAGAAGGTTCTTCCTTGATAGTGACCCTCTTTTATGTTCTTCGCCTGGCCCTTCTGGCCAAAACATTTGCTTCTACACTGACGACACTTTTTTGCATGTCTTCCAGAGTTGTTGTGTTTCTTTCCCTTAATTGATATGACATGTCAGTGTCAAAACCATTAGGGAACTTTATTAATGCCAAACCTTGTGGTGGTTTGATTTCAGTTGGGATAGCATTGTATAGATTATTGAAACAAGTGCAGTAATCCTGCACTGTCTCTCCTTGGTTTCTTCTGATGTTCTCATACTCTGATAGAATTTGGAGAGGATTTTTCTTTACCTCCCACCGGTCTAGGAAAGTCTGATGAAAAACAGTAATATCAGTAATGGTAGCAGCACGTAAAGTTTTGAACCACTTTTTCACATCTCCAGTTAGGCTTTGTGCAAATAATCTCATCTGCACATCAACTTCGTCTACTTCTTGCAGGTCAAAGTAATCGTTCATTTTGTCAACATCTTGTTGTGCATTCAAGGGACCAGTACTATGAAATTGTGGAAGTCTAGTTTGATAATATTGGGGCATGTTATGTAAAGGACCAACCAATACCAACGGAGCATATCTTTCCACCATGATTGGTGGATGATCTGAAAATGATAAAGGCTTGTATTCTTGAAAATATTTGCAAGTTTTAATTCAAGTGTTCTTATGCAAATGGATCAATTTTGCAAACACAACTTTTATAGAAATTACACATTTAGGATGCATATAAACAAAAGCAAATAACAGTGAACAAAAAACAAATAACACAACAAATGATAAAGGAGTTCACCCCTCTCTTGGGCTACATCTCCTGGTCCAGCTTCCAATGGATCTTTTGTATTATTTTATCAAAGTGATAAAATGTGTGCTTTACAATGCTCAAAATGCCAAAATGATGGCTCCAATGGCTTCAGAACGTCCAAAAACCCCTAGCTGGGCTTTTTCGACACCTTGTTTGGCCAAAAATTGAAGAAGATAGGCTTCCTAGAAGTTCCCCTTCAAACTTGTTGTCTCTGGATCGCCAAAATGCACCTCTGCTTCCTCAACCTAGCCCCCACGTGCATTTTTGTGTTAAAACTCAGCACCAAGTGCAACCGCACAATAGTGCGAACTGTAGGATGGTTACGCGCCTAACCCCTAACCGCCTAGGACCATGGTCATGTGGGTCATAGGACCACTCACTCATACAAAAAGGGGCCAAAGGTTTAATGTCATATGGTAACGGTTATAAAGGCGCGCACTGGTGGTTACATTGTATACACATATGATCGGGGGCCGGGGCTAAGCCCTGACCCGGACTGCGCCCCAACCCATAATACAATTCAATTTAATTAAAAGTTTTACCGTTTATATTATAAGAACCAAACGGTGGTGCGCCGGTTGGGCGGCCCTTCCCAAAGCATTACCCTTGCCCAGAGGTCGCGGGGTCGAATCTTGCCAACAACATAAATTTTAAACCAACGCCAGGGTGACACGTGGTGGCCATTGATTGGGCCACATGTCAGCATTCCATTCACCACTATTGCCACGTGTCATACGCCAACTTGTCCACACAACTGCCAACCAACACCTGCCACGTGTCGTACAACTCTTCCATGTGTCGTACGGTCCTGCCATGTCAGCATCCATACGGACTGTACAGTCAACACATTTTTTTTGCCTGTTTGTCGATTTGAACAAAACACGATATCTCTCTCATCCGACGTCCGTTTGAACCCAAATGAGTTGCATTGGGTTCGTGACAACGAGGCCTATGCTCCCATTTGATTTGAAGCGATTCCGGGTACTTTGAATTTTGAGCAAAATTTGATCCCTTGGATCAGTGGAAGAGGTTGAACAACAGCCTGTGTGACAGGAGAGGAAATGCCTGAAGATATAGAGGAAGAAGGGCTTGGAGGAATGGAGTGACCTGGTGTAAGTTTAGCATAAACTGTAGTAATAGTTGAAGTAGGAAGTTCGACGGACTGCTGAAGATGGAGCTTTTCTAAAGCTTGACCAAGATTTGCAACTAGGTCTTTGAGCTTATCAGTCTCGGGGTGAAAACATTGATCAACCTCAGCTCTAGGAGAAAGTATCTCAGGGGTCCTGGGCTGAAAAACGGTTTGGTCTAAGACCGTTTTACTGACAAAACTATCATATTTTGTCCTGAAAAGACTTGTTCGAAAGTGTATCTCAGACTCAAGGTCTGGAAGAACAACTAACTTTTCTAGGATGGAAAAAGACCTCGGAAGTGGGTTGTTACTCCTCGAAATTTCTGCAGTGATTTTCTTCCTGAGTAGTCTTTCAAGATTATCTATTACTATTGCAGGTTCTAGGTCAGGATGAGATCTGGTAGAAATGATTTTGGGAGCCAGAACTGTTGATTTTATTCTACCTTTGGAGATTTTGGTTATTTATACACAAACTTTCCACCCCTTGTTTTATCTCATCTTTCTACTATCCATCTTTTTATTCCTAAAGAATCCAGTAGATTTCATTATCCTGCCCTGTGAAAGTATCCTTTAAAAAGTTGTTCTTTGATCTCGAGTTTTATAATAAAAGACCCCATATCCCAATGGATGCATGATTTATATTTCAGCCATCTTTTAAAAAACAAAACAAACGACATTGTCTATTCATTTAACTAGCCTAAAATATGAAACCTGAAACAAAGATAAATCTTACAGAGAGATCCCTCTCTAAATCTGGAAGGGCTAGATCCCAGTTTCAAAGTGGTTGGACAATGTTACCTCTGATAAATTATTTCTACCACTTAACAACCTCTGGAGAATTTACAGGGTGATAAGAACCAAAAAAACCCACTAGACACCGGCACTTTCAACATCACTCGCTTGCACAGATGAAATCTCACCCTAGGTATCTATTAGGACTGCAAGAAATAGGCTTCTGCAATAGTAAGGGAATGGGAAACAATCATTCGACTCATTCTTCCTTATTATTTACATGCATGTAACTCTGTCCTTATTCTGTATTAACTTACTTAGTAATTCAGATTCATATTATCAATATATTCCATATTACTGCATAAACTCATTTCTTTACCAATTATGAATATTGTGTCATGATTAAACATAAGACAAAGCTAATATACTACGCATCCAGACATAATTCATAAGAAATCACATAAAATACATAGGACACAATATTTAACGTGGTTCACCCAACTCTAGGCTACGTCCACAATGGATGGCTTCTTTATTATGATTTTGTTAAGTGCTTCAGGATTGTGCACTGCACTTACAAAGGTATATCATGGACATCTTTCTCTTCCTCCTAGCCTAGCTTCTCTGGAATGAAATCCTCTCTCTCTGCATCATCCATTACATGCAGCCATTGATTCCTCTCTTACAGTCTAAAACCAAATAATAACATGGACAAGAACCGAACAAAACATAATAGAATAGTCCCAAGAAGAACAACATAGCACATAACTCAACATAACTCAACATGGAACCCCTAATCTCTCCACCCATTACATATTTATACATCAAATCTAGGGCTTAAAACCCTACTTAGTTCATCCCAAAAACCCATTACATTGCATAACTAATTCAATTAACGCTGTTTGACTGCTTTCTTCTGCTTTTCCATCTTCATGCTGCTTTGGTGCATCCTTCCACCTTTAGAATGTCGATCTGTCATCTTTCCTTTTCATCTGCTTTCTTCTCCTTCTTTATTCTGGTTTATTCTTCTCTTTCTTTTATTCTCTGTTTTATTATTCTTACTGCACACTATCCTTCTTGATACATCTCAATTGCGCACTTCCATCTTTCTTCTGCGCACTTCTTCTGTACTTAGGATTTTTCTCAAAACTGTATTCCAAAATTGCCTATCCAACAATGGCTAAGTTTTGTTTACACACTATAATGTTTCTCCACATTGAAATATTGAGATTGTATCAACAAAGACTATGCTAATAAACCTTAGTATTATAATTTTTTCCCCATAAAAATACTTTCTATTCTATTTAAAACATAATAGAAAAGTTATTTATACTTTAATGGATCAATATATTACACATTTTAAAATTGTTTCTAACTCATAGAAAAAATAAATGTTAGGAGTAACATCATGTTGTGTATTTCTATTCTTTTTTCATAGTTGGTATATGACTTCGTTATTTATTAGTCCCTACTGCAGGACTATAAAATTTGATTAATCGTTGACCATCCATTAGTTTTCCTTTGACTAAAAATATTTTTCTTCCTGTCCAATGTTGTACATATGCTCAACAAAATAATTATTTTTTATAATATTTAAATTACTTTTATCACACATGCGATTCACTAACCAATTCAACTTCTTATTGTTGAGCTATAACATAATGTGACTTTTTGAATCTTAGGTTATACCTAAGGTTTGAGTTTTAATCATCAAACTCACACACAATGCAAATTTTTTCCAATCTTAGATAACCTAAGTTTGGATCTATAATCTTAGATGACTATGGAATATATTCATTGAGGTCATTAAATTCATGTTAGTGAAATAAATACATGTGATGCTATATATTGGATGTGAAGTGAAATGCTACCATATATTGGTTTTTGAATGATCTTGTAACAAAAAATTTAATAGAATTTACAGCTATAGTAATTGCATACTATTCACTGCACATGGAGTCATTTCTATTACATCTTGGCTTGTCGATTTCTAAGCTGATAAAACTATTTGAGTATTTTTGACAAGGAGGAGTTTGCAAAAAGAACACATAATAAATTTTGAGATATAAAACGTTATTAATTTTTCCCCTCTCCATATGGCCATTTTTTCTATAGGCCATGCCAAATTAGAATGGTGTATGGATGAGCTTCTACTTATGGTCTAATCCAAGTCAATCATTATTTTGGTCTTTTATGATGTAAAACATACAAATATTTGGTGGAATTGTGTGGATGGAAGGAAATAAGTGTATACTTCTATGATTTTAATGTGATTTATTATGTAAAAGGATGATGATCGAGGAGTGTTGTGATGGTAGAGAATAAAAGTGAACACCAATGACCACACAATTATTGCATAGTTTTCCTATATCTAAGAATCATACAATTCCATCGTTGATGAGTATATCTATAAACTGACCCTCACTCCTCTTGATCAATCACGTCCTTTGTGGGAGCTCCACTTAATGAATTACAAAACGAGCAAGGCTCAAGAAACCATGGTTGTTAAGATCCATCATTCCCTCGAAGATGGGATTTATTTAATGTCCACGTTTTTTTCTATTTTCAGGAGAGTCAACAATCCTCCTCTCCCACCCACCTTTCCTACTGCCAAGCGTAGTATTAAATCCAATTTGTTGAACATTACAATAACTATTTTTTTTCATATACTTTGGTATATGATGCTCATATTATGGTACACTCTGGTTCATGTGCTAAGTGTGGGACAATTGGTTTATATTGATGGATAGCTATTTTTCATTGATGTCAACCTTTGGAGAGTGATATTGTAGATTGATGTCAACCCTTGGAGAAGTTCGGTAGCATAAAGGTATTGATAAGGGGCCCAAGTTTGTTTAAGGAATAAAGACATGGATATCAATATATTTGCAGGTGATACTTCTTTATATGGATATTACATGTCATTCCATTTCTGGTGATATGTAGAATGTCACATAACTCCTCACGGTTAGAAAGTTATGGCCTTGTGACTTTGGAGAACCCTCATGAGTTTTCTAGAAGCCCTAGAAGGTCAAAAAGGTCAAAATTATTCTAGAAGCTTCTAGAAGAAGTTAAATGGGTGAAACTAGGAGTTAATAATGGGTTAAGTGGTTGTATTAAGAAATTAATTAAAAATAAATTAGTTGCAACTATAAGTGGTTAAGTTAAGTGGACAAAAGTTGATACTTCTGGAGGAAGCTACTTGGAGAGTATAAATAAGAGAGCAGGGGTCTCCCATTAGCACCTATTGAACATATTGAGTATATACAAGTGACTGAGGTAACCAAAGGATATCTAAATCAAATTTCAGAGGGAAGGTGAAGTAAAGAAGACCGAAAATTCAAGGGAGGATAAAGTCTTTTGATGATGCTTTCTAAGGCATGTTATTCACAGGTCATCTCACCATTTTTGTAATAAATTTATTTCTAGAATGATTCAGATAACGAAATTTGGAGGCCGTTGAGAAAACATATACAAGTAATTGTGATAAACATTTCATCTTGTGGGTCATTGTAGTTTGGTAGTTACACTCTGTGTAAGATAGGGTTTATGGATAGTCTTGAAACTAGTATAAAACAAGTATTCTGGGTAAAAACATCATAACTTCTTCATAACATATCCAAATTCAGTGATACCAAATGCATTCGTTAGAGTACATTCTATAGTATGGTTTGCACCATTTTAATATCCATAAATAAAATATTATTCATGTGGCATTATCTACAAGTTCGCTCTCTAGAATGAGCTAGAATTCAGCAAGGTCTGTCATTTTTGCTATAACTCCTTTTCTAGGAGGTTCCAAGCAGTGAAACCTAGAGGAATTGTAGATAAGACATTGAATAACATTGTATATAATTTTAATACCTTTATTCATTATAGGTACAAAGTTATGGTTGTTGACTAATCCAAAACTAGTCATGTGAGAGTAAGGTAAAGTTTGATGAAAATGCTAGTCTATTGTTGTTGAAGTTGAGGAAGGTTTTCAGGTCTGTGATCACAAACACTAGGTCTGTTATAGAGTTAAAATTTTGTTTATATTTATGTTTTTATGGTTACATTTTGTCATGACATGGTACATTCTTGAGGCTACATAATAATGAGGTTTGACACATGGTTTTATGTAAGGGTTTATGGTTTGTGGATTATGGATCTGTTATATATTGCTAGAGGACTCTTATTGGTTGTCTTGATGTATGTTTTGGTATATGGTTGTGGTATATGTTGAGTTCATGGATGAGACACTTAGTTGATGAGTTGGCATATACATGAGGTGTATGGTATGATGATGTTGGTACATCTTGATGTGGCATAGTTTGACCTGTTATTGATACATGATTTGTACATGCTTGGTACATTGTTAGAGGCACTTGTTGGTAATCTTGTTGGACATATTTGTATTGATATTGGCACATGGTTTATGATTGACGTGGCATAGAGATATTGGTATTGGTGATGGTTTTGAGGTGTTATGATGCGCATGGTTGATGCACTTGTGATGGTACATGTTGTGCTAGTTGTTGATGTACATGATTGGTTGATGAGATTATTGTGACAGATTATTGGCACATGTTGTTGGTTACAGATTGTTGGTACAGGTGTTGTTATAGGTTGTTGGTACAGGTTGGTTGGTACAGGTTGTTACATGTTGTTGGTACAGGTTTCTTGGTACAGGTTGACAGTGACAAAGCAACAATGACAATGGTTGATTCAGTGACAATGATAGAGAGACAGTGATGGTGGTTGATTCAGTGACAATGATAGAGTGACAATGAAAATGGTTGATTCAGTGACAATGACATGTTGTCTACATTTGGCACTTATATTTTAGGTCGAAAATATGGGGCAAGGATAGGTGGTTGGAGCCACCTTTCGATTGGAGCCGAAGAACCAGGGAGTTGGAGATTCCTTCAGGTTGGAGCCTAAGAATTAGGGGGTTGGAGCTAGAGAAGTAGGTGGTTGTAGCCACATTTCGGTTGGAGCCAGAGAAAACAGGGGGTTGGATCCTCCTTCTGGTTGGAGCCATAGAATTGGAAGTTGGTGCTTTCTTGAATGTAATTCTTAAAGACATATAAGAAAAACATTATATGATTTTCTCCCGCATTGGGTTTCCACATAAAATACTGGTGTACTATGCATTGTGTGGATGTGTCTATTATTGTTTATTACGCACTAATGGATGTTAATGTTATATGATGCCATAACATATTAATGATGAACTAATGAACATTGTTGAATAAGTTAAAGGAATATAAATTGTGGTTAAAAGTGTATAAATTGATCATTGTTGATTCACCCCCCCTCTCAGTAATCCAACACTAAGTTGTCTATTGATAATGATAGGATGGATTGATGATAGTCAACTTCCAATTCGAGGACCTAGTGGAATCAAAAATATGCCCGTTGTGCTCCTTTCTGATACCTTTCCACTGGAGGATATCAAACAAATTAAGAATTATGTAGATGCATTCTTACATAGTTTTGATTTGTTTTACAAATAGTCGATGATGTGATACCATGAATAATTTTCTCAGGCATGCAACACTACTTGCAGATTATCCTCTCAGTTAAGATATGTTTTATATAGTATATTGGAAAAGATTATCATGTCCATGAGTATTAACAATTATTTTTATAATATTTTTAATTTTTAATATGTATAATATTTATTTAAAATTTAGATTTATTAAGTATGTAGAAGGATTGATTTTTTTAAATATAATTTTTTAATTGTTTAATTTTATATTATGTATTTTTTTATTATAATAATAAAATAATTACATTTTGGAAATAGGTTCGATTTAAAATAAATTTAAATTGATTTAATTTTTGTTAAATATAATCATAATGTAACAATATTTATGTTATATTGAATTTTTAAACACTGTTATTTTCATACAATTTAAAAATATTTGAAAACATAATGCGATTTTTTCAATCTTAGGTTATATCTAAGTTTTGAGTTTTAATTGCCCAAATTGTACACAATGCAGTTTTTTTTTCAATCTTAGATAAATTAAGTTTGGATTTTTTATATTAGATAAGTACACCATCTATTCATTTCATTAAGGTCATTAAATTCATGTCAATGGAATAAATACATGTGATGTCATATATTGGATGTGAAGTGCAATGCTGCTACATATTTGTTTTTGAACGATCTTGTAATAAAATTTGTAACATAATTTACAATTATAGTAGTTGTTTTATTTTCCATGACTTAAATTTTAAGAAGAAAACAAAATATTTTATATATGTAATAGAATTTGTTTTTATTTGTATATAGATTTATTTATTTTGTTAAAAATAAATATTTTTTATTAGATTTTAGTTGAAATTGGATATATTTTAAGTAATTTTGATAAGTAATGCCCCACCACTTCACCTGTAACATGAGTTTTGGGAACATACACTAATGCACTTTTTATATTGGTATAAGCATCTTCAAGAAGCTGACATGCAATGTTGTAATTAAAATTTATGCGTGAATTCGAAAACGTCTCAGCTGAGACATTGCCATTGTAGTGGCACTTGTTGTTTATCTTATCCACTTGCACATGAAAAAACATTGATTTTGTTTTGAAACGGGATCAAGTTAAGAAGAGAATGAATTCCGAGTAAGATAAGATAATATATTACAAGTAGGATAATTATTTAAAAATGTATACCAAACATCATAGGATTTTCCCACATGTATATGGTTTACTAACGAGTAATAAGGTGATGGGGTTTGTACGAGATTCAAGTTGAAAACTCCATGAGTAGGTGAACTTAAGGTGATGTGTACATTCTCGATGATTTTGAAATCATATAAACACTCATCTTTTCAGGATAGCTAAGTCAAAGAAAAATTGTAAGTTATTATAAGTAACATTTAATTTTTTGTTTAATGAAATTTTCATAAAATATTTTTTTTCTAAAATATGTTTGAATTTTTTTTTTTTACAAGTATTAGAATTTTATTGATGATAATAATGATGATGATGTATTTAATTTTTTTTAAACTAATTTGAATTGTGAGATCTATAAAAATACATGGTGAACAAAGAAAACTAAGAAATTAAAATCCTAAAATTATTTATTGAGACAATTGTTTAGATGTAACTTTAGATTCAAAATAAAATCCCCAAGCTTGGTTTTGTTTTATTGGTTTAGGATTTCATGAACACAATTTTCATTGTAGACATCAACATAAGAACATCTAATATCATCGTATAAAGGGCATCTTAGAAAGAATGAGCTTCATCTTTAATATTCTCTAAGTTGCATAAATGTAAATTCTTTTTTCACAAGGAGTTTTCAGAAGAGTCCTTTTGACCACTACAATCAATGTGAGATCCAATGTCATATAATTATTGTGTTCCTTCCTCTATATTATTTATAAGTTGTCGTGGATATTCCACTATAAAATTTTGTTACAATAGATCTTACCATATTTTATGCAATCTCTTATTATGAAATGTTTTATTTCAGACTCATATTTAATATTGTTAGTTTAGTGCATAAAATACTGAAATAAAATGAAAGAAGCTATGAAAATTGCACACCATCCACATGATGAACACAAATATACCCTGGGGAAACCCAATATAGGAAAAAACTAGCTTGTAGGTGAGGCCCATTCCTTTTTCTTTTCTTCTCAGCTATGAAATGCACATACAAAGACAAAAATGGTGCGTATGGTTACTGCATGATCTTCTACTTCCTCTATTCTTCTTTAATATCCCACTCCTAATGATCTTCTCTACTATGGGCCAATATAAAATACAATAAGAATGTAACCCCTTCCTTTCCTAATGGTCCAATATTTAACATGGCCTCATAGTCATCTAGAGTCAAGGTTAAGGTTTTTGCATGCTTGAATTTCCAATTAGGGTTATTGTTTTGGACCCTCTATATTCTTCTTGAAATTTCACACTTGACTAGCTCCACATGTGTGAGTAAGGGAAGTTAACAGGACATCCACTCGGTATCAAAATGGCCAATAGGATAGGTCATCTTGTAGGAGGCATAACTTCCTCATATGAACTCTGATTAAGGTAATCTTTGTATCGTTCAAAATCTTGATGTGTATAACAACATTAAGAGGATACAACTTTTTTATAACATTTTGGCCCCAAATATAGTCATTTAAGGCCTTGAATAGGTTTCATAAGTTTCTGGATCCTTAATCACCAAAGAGGGACCTACCATTAAAATGGGCCTTGCAAGCCAATAGCTTCAATTTTCCATCTAGAAAGTACCAAAATAGATGAAAATTTATGTAATTGTCTATGTCAGATCATACCTTGTCATTTTGGGAGGTTTTTGGTCCCCATAATCTTTTATTGAAGGAGACGAGGGAAGTTTCCTCTACGTTCTCCTTAGAGTAACATTTAGCCTTGCCTGGAAGTTCTACTTTGTTAATCCCTAGACAAATCCCCATGTTAAGTATAAAACCCATTATTAAGCCATAAATATTGAATTATTACATTTCTAGTGTTATATTTGTATGTAGGCTAGAATGCTTCATTGTACCCTTTCATTATAATTGTACTATTTGTCTCCTATATATATTCCAAAGAGATTGAGTCTTATGATAATCTCATCTTGTCTTTTGAATTGGATATATTGTAAAAGGAGGTTTCCCCCTCGAAGTGGACTATATTCATTGAATTTTTTTCATTTTTAAGGCATTGGATCATAACATTTGGTTTCAGAGCATCGATCCTAGGGTTTTTCTACTTCAAGTGAGCTATCTTAGAATTCTTACTATAAATGTTTTTCTGGGATGCTTCGGACAATGAAACTTGGAGGTTACTTAGGAGACATAGCAAAGTACCTCTGGTAAAAATTTCAGGTTTTGGTTTGTTATACTTTCAGATATATATCCTATGGAAGATATTGTTTTTTAATCATCTCGAATTTAGTTTTAAAGGAGTCATCTTGGGATTTTCTCTATAATTTTTTATTTTTTATTTTTTTCCTGGGAGGTTTTAGATAGTGAAATTTTGTTTTCTTTCTCATTCTTTTAAAGAAAGTACAATATCCAAAAAATTCATGGAAATAGTTCAAAATCTAAAAGGAGCCCCTAAGATTATTGTAAGTGTGAGAGATCCAATTTTCACTGGAAATTTTTGGACTGAATTGTTTTCTTCTTTGGGTACTCAATTGGCCCACCACTAATCTTACCATCCTAAATACGATGGGAAAATTGAGATTATAAATAAATTTCTAGAAGGATATCTTTGTTTCTTTACATATGATAAACATACACAATGGATCAAATGGTTTCCCTTGGTAGAATGGTGGTACAATACATCCTTCCATACTTCATAAAAAAATATCCCCATTTATGGAACTTTATGTATATCATCCTCCATCCATCACATTTCCATTGAAAGGGACTACAAAGGTTCAAGCAGTGGAGGACCACATAGGGCACCAACAAGAGGTTCTCAAACTATTGAAGGACAATTTGGTTATGGCACAAATAAGGATGAAAACAAAAGTAGATAAAAATTGTAGTGAAAGGGAGTTTGAGGTGCGGGATTGGGTATTTTTGAGGCTACACCATATAAAAAAATGTCCCTCAAGAAAAAAATAAGGAAAATAAATTAACACCCAAATATTATGGGCCCTATAAGGTGTTGCAAAGGATTGGAAGTATGGATTACAAATTGGAGTTGCAACCATCTTCACGTGTACATCCAATCTTCCATATTTCTTGCTTAAAGAAGGTAATCAATGACATGAACCTAGTCCAAACTCTTTTACCAAAGATTAATGACGAAGATAAAATCATACTAGAACTAGAAACAATGCTTGAAACAAGGACTAAGCGGTTGCAAAATTGTAATGTCCCCATTACCAACATCTCAACAAATAATTTACTTTGATACCAATTTCTTTTTTAATATCCCCATTATTAGAGACTCATTTTTTTTTTTCATGTAAACGTTCCCAAACCTGAGCTGGGCCACACCACACAAATTTTCAAATTTTGATACCATTACATTAAATAATGAATTCTGCATATGAACAGAGTTATGAGGAATTAATAACAACATGCATGTAACAATAACAATTCATATATATAGAATTTAACAATAAATAATTCCATGACATAAAACTCATTATTGCACACACACTATAATTGAAATAAGCACAATAAAGACACTTATCTCAGGAAATAAATACCAATTACATGCATACCTTCCACGCTCCTCCCATCCATAGACCACACTTCTCATAATCTTAGAACTGGGTCACCCCTGAGGTAGGGCTAAAATATACCAGGGCAAAGGGAATACTAAGCCAATCTAAGGTATGAAAAGAAAAATACTTGCTCAGTCCAAGGTGCCCAACTGCTGCAATTATCCTACAATATCTCCTTCCCCACATTCCTGTCCGACCCAAGGAAGTGTGCCCCTTCTCTTCTCAATAGTCCCCTGATTGCCCCACTTCCCTTCCGGGGCTTCAACAACAGGCTGGACAAGAAGTCTAAGATCCCTATAGTTATTTCCCAGCACACTAGGGAACAATTCCAAGTAGTTTCTCGCCTAGAGAAACTACTCATGGGCCTGACACCCCACTTCTTCATTCCTACAAAACTGACAACCTGCTTATTCAATTCATCTCTTGAGCTAACCAATATAGGTACAGGCTCCCGTTGCAATCTAGTACCATCAGGTATGACTCACAACTACCTCCGTGAATGAATTATCCAAAATCTCCCCCTTGGCACTATCTCCACACACACACACACACATACTTGTGTTCTTTAAGACACTTGGCACCCAAGGGACTCCCTTCTCCCTAATTTAGAACTTAGGATATATTCATATCCATTAATTTACCTTTAAGGAATACTAATATAATATTCCATTGGGATTAATCCCCTTAGATTATCGCCTTCCTATACTCTTATCCCCCCTTCCTAGACTCTTGTTCACTACTTCTATCTGACCGTTCGTTTGAGGATGATATGTCGAACTGTATAAAAAATATGAGCCTAAATTTTTCCAGAGTGTCCTCCAAAAATGCCTAAGAAATATTGCATCTCGATCTGAAGTAATACTCCATGGTAATCCATGCAATCGAACCACCTTCTTGAAAAACAATGAAGCTACCTCACTAGCATCACTAGTAATTTTACACGCTATGAAGTGTGCCATTTTCAAAAATCCATCCACAACTACCATTGTTGAGCCATGTTTTCTCTGTGTCATAGGTAATACTAAGACAAATTCCATACTGATATCCTCCAAAGGCCCTTTGGGTACTGACAATGGAGTATATAGTCCCTTGTTGTGGCTTTTTCCTTTGGTTAGTTGACATATTCTACAACCTTCAACAAAACTTCGGAAATATTTATTAATGTTGGGCCAAAAATATCTCTCCTTCACCAACGCTGCAGTCTTATCAATCCAAAAATGTCCTCCTAAACCACCACTATGAAACTCTTTAATGGGATTCAACCGTATGGAACTTCTGGGAATACACAACTGCTAGTTTTTAAACAAATAAATCCTCTTGGACAGGGATGATTTTAAGGATGGAAATTTATTTTAAAATGTAAAAACCTTGGCAAATCTTACTAATACTTCATATTCCAACTATAAATATTTGCTGATATTTTTGTAAAAATATTCAAATTTCTAAGGATTTTCTACAATTTTTATAAAATTTTGGCAATTTTTGAGTTAAAATAATTGTATCCTATAGAATTTGGGCGAATCTCATTTTTGGAAAAACCATGGAAAATTATCCCATGAGCGAAATTTAGCCCCTAAAATCATCCCTGCTCTTGGATATGGTAGTCCAGATACGATGTTCTGTCTAAACTCCAAGGCTCCTTGCACGCCTTCCAAGCTTTTGAAAAATCTGCATCTTCTTCATAAAATGTCTTTAGACAATTCAGACTTACCACTTCCACTGACATGGTATTGAGTAATTTTTTCCTCTGATTTAATGCATCGTATACCTTATTAGACTTCCCAGACCCATGTTTCAGCACAAAATAATAACTTTGCAAGAATTATACCCATTTAGTATGTTTTTTATTCAACTTACCTTGGTTGTTAATGTACTGATCCGTTAACAAGACAAACTCCTTCGTCAGTAGATAATGTATCCATTTATTCAAAGCTTGCACAATAGCATAAAATTCGTGATCATAAACATAGTACTTCATTGTAGACTCGTTCAACTTCTCATTGAAAAATGCAATGGGTCTGCTTTCTTAACTTAGAACTGCTCCAATTGATGTTCCATTAGCGTCACAATAAACTTGAAACACTTTGTTAAAATCTAGTAATGCTAATATTGATTATGTTGTTACTCTCTTCTTCAATTATTCAAATAACTTATATGTTGCTACAGTCCATTGGAACACTCCTTTCTTCATACGTTCCGTATGAGGCACACATATTTGGCTAAAGTTCCTAATGAATTTTCAATAGAAGCCTGCCAATCCATGGAAGCTCCTTATATCGAATGTGGATATTGGTGTTCGCAATTAGTTATAGCCTTCACTTTCTTAGGGTCCATTTTAAGTCCTTATTTTGAAACCATGAAACCCAGGTACACCAATTCTCACTGCATGAATGTACACTTCTTCAGGTTTATCAGTAGTTTTTCTTCCTTCAAGTGCTATAGTGTTGCCCTCACATGCTCAACATGCTATGTTCTACTCTTGCTAAAAATCAGTATATCATCGAAATATACAACCACAAACTTTCCCAAAAATGACTTCAAGACTTCGTTCACCAATCTCATGAACGTGTTGGGCACATTAGTTAACCCAAATGACATCACCAACCATTCAAATAGTCCATCTTTTGTCTTGAATGCAGTCTTCCATTTGTCACCTTCTCTGAATCGAATATGGTGATAACCACTCTTCAAATCAATTTTTGTAAAATATTCCGAACCACTCAGGAAATCCATAAGGACATCCATTCTTGGTAATGGAAACTGATACTTGATAGTGATCTTATTTATAGCACACGAATCAGTACACATTTTCCATTCCCTTGTTTTCTTTGGAGTCAACATTGCTAGTATTGCTCAAGGACTTGGAATTTCTCTAATCATTCCTCTATCAAGAAACTCCCGTGCTTGTCTATTTACCTCTTCACTCTATGTGGGAGTCATCTTGTAAGGTGATTTATTAGGTAAACTTGATCCAGGCATTAAATCAATATGATGAGAAATACTTCTTATTGGAGGAAATCCCTTTGGAAGATCATTAGCAATGATTTCCTTAAATTCATCTAGCAACAACTTTATTTTTGTAGGTACAACATTTGGCTCCTCTACACTTTTGACTTCTTTCAGAATCCCTGCTAAATAGAATGTTGATTTTCTTTCTTCCTGTAAAAATTCTTTAGCAGAACATAGCATGATTCTAATGTTACTCGTGTTTATATCATAACAATTTCTTGTTGCTACTATTGTATTCTCCAACATTGGTGTTAATTTATATCATTGTCCATCTTTCTTGAACTCATATGTGTTTTCCTTACCATCATGGTGAACTTTTCAATCAAATAACCATGGTCTTACCAATACTATGTGGTACTCATCCATCTCAATCACGTCACATAACACCTGATCCTGAAAACTCCCTATTTGAAAATTCAATAAACATTGCTCAGTCACAGTCACTTGCTATCCCTTGGTCAACCAAGAAACATGGTAAGGATTTTGATGGTTCAACCTCGTCAAGTTCAGTTTGTCCATGACTTCAGTGGATACCAAATTTTTTGTACTTCCTCCATCTATAACTAGGTTACAATGTTTTCCTTGAACCTTATATTTTGCTTTAAAAAACTTTCTTTCATTGTTCTGGTTCCTTTGCCTCTTTTTGCTTAGATTTAAGCAACACCCTCCGGAACAAAAAGTTATCACCTTGTTCTTACTGAAGAAAAATCACATTTTCTCCAACTATTGAAGCTTCGTCAGCCTGTGTGACTTGTGTCTGTGCTTTACCTCTTCTCCCTGGAGTTTTCCTTTCTAGACATTCAAACTTCTTATGTCCCTCTACACCACAATGATAACAAGTAATTACATACATTCTCTTTCCTCTTCCGAATCCTCTGCCTCTACCAACTCCATTTCCTCCTCTTCCACCTTCACCACTGGTAGATTCTTCTTCCCTTTCGCTACCTTTAGTAGTCCCTATTTTACCTCATCCTTTAAAACCTCTTCCTCTACCTCTAGGTTGTGTTTTCCTCTCAATATTTTCTTCCACATTCAGGGAAAATTTATAAGCTTCATCAACAATGCATAAGTAATGTGTCCTCATTTCATCTGGAATTAAATAGTTTGGAATTTTTTTTCTTTGAGGCATTCTCTGAGTGACAAACTAAAGAAATCTTTAGTGTATTCACGAACAAATGTTTCCCTTTGTCTGAGGTTATGGACTTGTCAGAACAAATTCTACTGGTAATCAACAGGAAGAAATTTATCTTTAATCTTAGTAACCATCTTCTTCCAATTTCTGATTTTCTCTAGCTAATTATTCACTCTAGCCTTATGCAACATATCCCACCATAGTGCTGAACGAAATTTCGATTTCGTAACAACAAATCTTGTCCGATTTGGATCCTGAACATTTTTATACTCGAAGTATCTTTTGAGTTCTCCAATTTGGTCAATGAGAACATAAGCTCTCAGAATACCATCATAACAGGAAACCTAAACCTTTGCACTACCCCTATTACTAAAATACAAAATCATCCTAACTGCCAGGTCTCTTTCATCACCATCCCGTTTGTCTTCAGTTTCTTCTTCTGGCTCCAAGTATACTTCATCATATCCATTCCTACGTTTCTCCAATTCCTCTATTATTCGTCTCAAATCTTCCAATTCTCGATTTCATGCACCCCCTCTTCCTGCTCCTCTCCTTCGCGACAAAATTCCTCCAAGTTGTATGTGTCTTACCAACATCCATAGACCTTACACTAGTTCTGTAACCCAACTTGGATTTCAACACTCTTGCTGAGTAATCACCTCGAACATGTATTATATACCCTACCTCACAGAAGTAGACCAGGCGTCAATCCCAGAGAAAAACTGGGCTCTGATACCAATTGTTGCAGAGGTAATAGAGCTGAAACACACAAACAATTACAACACGCATCCTGCTATAGAATACACAACGAAAAAACACAGATATATTGCTGCGAAATAATAAGGAAATCAACTCGAAACTTAAGCACCACAAAACCCACAAAATGCAAAAACCATTCCTTTATTGATTCAATGCAGATATCAAAATTTACATTACATCAAGTCTGGGCTAAGATAAAGTTGTGAATGGTTACTTGCGTGGTTGAAAACCACTACGAAATATCTCAGAGGGTAATGGTCTGTGGTTGTGGACTGAGAATCTGTTTCACCCTTCCCGCGTGCATGCCCAACTTGAAATCCTTCTCTCCAGTCTTCCTTCCATGATTTATTTAATTTATGATTCACCAACCCCTTCTCCATCACATCCATGCTTATTTTAAATTATCCCCTTCGCCTCTGAATCAATTCGCCTTCCATTTCCAAGAATGGACAATTACCAAAATCGCCTTGTCAGTTCAACTCCTTCTCAGCGTTAACGATCTTCCTTTTGGGTGCCAGGTCCTTGAACTAATCGTGGTTGAGACTCAACATGTGTTAATGTCAGCATGGAAAGTTAATCAAGTATTGTAACAGCATTACCGTAGGAGAAAATTCGATTTTTCAACGAAATCCATATTCTACTGGAGTTTCAGCATGTGTTTCAGCACGAGTTTCAGCGTGAGTTTCAACATACACAAGAGTATTTGCATGAGTAACAACAATTTGAATTCATAACAAATTGATTAAATAAAATGGACCACTAACACAGTCCTTATTCGACTTTTTGCCTAATTTGCAAAATAGAAATATTTTTGGGTGATGCAGATTGCTCGAGCCCAAGGATGCTCTTGCATCACTTGACCCCTTCTTCCCCTTACAATAAGGAGATTTGATTTTTCATTCGTCACATGTGCCTCCTATTTTCCTTTTAGACAATAGTTGTGCTTTATTTTTCTTAATAAATTGTGGGTTTCTTTCACATCCATTGAGACCAATCTTAGTTTATCAAACCTTTAAAAAAATGATAAGGAATTATTGTTTTTTGTTAACCTTTTATTTCTTTTTTTCTAAAAAAGAGTGGAGAGAAGCTTTGATGAATCTCGATAATTTTAATGAGTTAACAATTTAGAAAGTAGAAAGGTTTGCAGTGTTACAGATAATTTGAAATTTAGATCTAATGTGAGCATATATAGGACATTTTAGGAGAAAGTGTTTTTCATCTTCCACCTTTGTAGTCTCACAAATATGGAGAAATCTATAGATCCATGATGTTTTAGGAATTATTTAATGTCCTATTTTATTGTGAAAATTCATGATAATTAATTCTTATTTTGTAATGTTGATTTTCTTCTTTACACTAATTATAACATAAAAACACTTTCAATCTTTTAAATTAAGATTAATAACCTCTTTATAATATATTTTCCTTTTATCATCTTATCCTATTTTATCATCTTATACCACTATTTAAATCACCATCACCAAAGCTATTACAATAAATATATATTCCTATCTTATATTATAAGATATCATAATTGTTCTTTATGGTACATGAATGTGAATCTGGTCACATTTAATTCCTTCACATTCCTATTGGTTTTTGAATCCATGCCATCCAAACTTTATTAATTTCATTTTTCTCATATAATGGAGGATCCATTATCTCTCGTTAACATAGTTCCACACTTAGTTTAATTATGTCTCAACATTTGAATATTTTATATATTTTTATTAATAATTATGTCTCAACATTTAAATATTTCCAAAAATTTTATTCCTTGCGCACTAAACTTTCCCTGTGTTTATAATAAACATTTTGGAATACTCCAAATTAAATGGTGTGAATAAACTTTGTGGATTCCTCTACGTCTAATTCAATAGTTTATATTTTTTAGTCTACGATTACATTATGTTATCAAAACGGCATCGAGTCTTCTCTTGCTAGACGTAGGCGATGAGGTGAGAAAATAAAGCTATTAATGAATTAGTTTGGTTTTTTTATTAAATTAAAATTTCATAATTTTTCATGTCGACTTGTTTAAAGTTTTTAATGTGTTTAGATGTGATTGATTGATCTGTGCGACTTATGAAATTCTCAATCCCCGTCGAGCTCGCGCGTAAGGCTGGATCGAAGTTTGCCCTAGCTGTTTGCGAAGACGTAAGATGTGGAAAATTAACGCTATCAATGAATTAGTTTTAAAATTTTAAATTTTTTTATATTTATATTTAAATATTAGTTTTTATTTTTTTTATGTATTTAAATATTTTTTTTTATAGATAACAGTGAGATGGATGCGAAGTCTAGGGATGCAGTATCTCTGGTGATATGGATGCGAAGTCTAGGGATGCAATATCTCTTGTGAATCTTGGATAAAGCTAGAGCAAATCCAAAAGAATTTTATAATCTATAATCTCAAAATTAAAGGAAATACATCCTATCCCATTTTCCTCTTAGAGGCAAGCCTTTCCCCATTGAGAGCATAGTTATGACTAGATACCTAATTTATAAGAACAAGTTAAACAACATGGAAGACAAGAGGCTTCCTAAAATTGCTTCAAAATTTAGTCGTAACCACCTTCGACTCAAGCAAGGATGGCATAAAGATGCCCAGTGTTGGCTAAGCCAGTGGGGAATCATGGAAGAGACCATTTTGCAGAATACATAAACTATTAAAAATATCCTTAAATCAAAGTTTAAGGAGAAAATGTGGTTTGATAAAGAGTTAGAGGAAAAAAAAATTAAGGTATTATAAGGTAGTGAAACTGGGGGTTGGTCTATTTCTAAAACGCCATGGCATAAAATAGTGTGTCACCTTTGTGAAACTATTAACACTTGAATCCGTTAGAACCGAAACAAAAACCTCACGGGGATGTAAATCCACCTGCGTTTTTACATAGGTGGTACTCCTCTTTAGATTTTCTTATGATTTCTAAATATTCGGAATGTGGGACTTAGACAGAAGTCCATCGTGATAATCAAATAAACAAAAATATTGCAATCAAATAAAAGGAAAATGTGTTTTGTTTTGTTTTCGAAGAAAGTTCATGAGAAAGGACCAGGAATCACACACTTCACACATTTAAAGAAAATAAGAAACATTTCCTCACATCCATCATAGTTTAAGATAAATATCTTTGATCACATAAAAATAAAAAGAAGATAATCCGCATGCACAAGAGAATTTTAACAGAGTGGACACATGTGCAGCGCAAATAAAGATAATGATAGATCAACCTCAAACACTTTATATTCTGAAAACATGGTTACAAAGCATAGTCGAGATTGTTCCCAAAGTAGTTCTCTTGAAATTTCTAAAATATATATAGCTTGTTACATATTCTTTCAAATTTAAAATGTGTTTGTCTTAAAGACTGGGATTGGGGCTCCCATGGACCATAAAGAAAATAAATACAAGAAATACGCTCTTAGAAGGAAGACGGTGCGCGATAGAAGAACAAAAATGCCTGGTAAGAAGAAAATAGGAGTTACCATTCCTCGGTTAAACCTTTCTAGTGAAAGAGCTGGAATAACTGGATGAAGGATTTGATAAAAAAATAAAGATGTGATCAACATAAACTTACTATGATGGTCTCTTGTGCTTTCATTTGCTTGTTGATGTCCTTTTATGGTTTTCATCAACTGTTACATGAACCGTCTCAACTGATTATTTCCCTTCATTGCTCAGTTATCGATAGCTTTCTTAGACCATTCTTGATGTAACTTCTCATGGAACCACATTGATTTCATGTTGGATTTTTATGTTGAACAACTCTCCCTCCAGGTCTCTTAGATCAAGAGAAATGCCATGTAATGCTTCTTAAATCACGATTTTTCTTGGGAGTAATTGCTTCTTCAATATCCTGATTTTTTACGGAGTAATCCACTAGCCAATTATCTATGGCGTCCTCATCATATTCAATTATACCATAGAACGTTTCAATTGACAATCCTTCAAAAATCTCAACTTTCTCATTGAACTGTTGTTTTGTTAGGAACAACGAGTTAAGAATCAACTTGGGATCTTGGACTTCATTAGTGCTTCTAGCTAGGCCCACCTCCGTGATCCTTTTGAATAGTTCTTCTCTCCTTTTTTATGGCTTGGTTGCACGCTTGAATGATGTTATTTAAGTTCTTTATTTTTTCTTTCCCGCAGACGTTCAACTGCTTGATATGACTTGGAGAGGGAAGGTCATCATCTCTTCTCCTTAGATCTGACATATTGGAAACTTTAACACCAAAGGGTACCACGACATCAAGGTAAAAACCTTCTTCATTTTTTACGTCGGCCTGCAAATACTCATTGAAGGCATGCACCCTCGAGCCAAAAGAAATCATGTTCTTTGAAATTTCCCAAGCTTCTGTGATCAATGCTATTATTTTCTTGATATTATTATCCACATAGCTCCTGGCTGATGTAAGTAAGCTTGAGGATCCTTTTAATTTACTTGTGGGCATGGTGGGTCCGACAATTGCCAAAGGGATGGCAAGAAGTGGAAGAGGCATCAAAGTCTCTTCTAGTTCCTTAATCATTTCCTTTAACTTTGTATTTTCTGCTCCGAGACCACCAATGGAGTCGTCTAATGAATCGTTGGTTGCTCTATGGATTCTAGAAATCTGGGAAGGCCACATATTTCTTAGGTTAACCTTCGAACGAGATTTCCCTTTTTTATTCTTCATGTCACTCTTCTCAATAATTAATTTCTTAGATTCATTGTCAAAGACAACGCTCTGAAATACAAATGACTCTTCTTCATCGAAGGTCTCATTCTCAACAATTTCCAACGATAGATTCTGGTGGGCCGTGCCTCATGGATGATCAATGTTAGGAAACATTTTCTCAATGTTAGCCTCGAGCTCCATATCTTTGAGGGAGAAGTTGTTGATGTCATTTTCGACGCGATGCTCTTCTTCCTCTTGTACAATATTCTTCCTCTTCTTCCTCAGAGGAAGTTTATGTGATATTTCATTTTTTCTTGGAGGGGGTTTTTGTCTCCTCCTCTGAATGAACTATTGTTGATCACTTTTCTAGATGGGTGGGCCATTAGAGCACTGCTCCAAGATGTTGTAGTCATAGGAGTAACAGTTGGGGACTGGGCACTCTTCTCGCTGGGACCCTTTCCTTTCAGTTTGTAAAATTCATTGGTACTAAGTATCGTCTCTAATTCGTCAGTAGTGTGGGTAGGATCCCCCAAGTTATTATCTTCTTCTTCTCCTAGAAAAATGTGGATAAATGAATTGATAAAACCCACTTTTAGCATATGTTCCAAAAAAATTCTGTTAGGGTCAAACCCTTTTATCTTTTCAACATACTTGAGATTCAGGTTGTGGAAGTGGTTTGCAAATTCATCGATTTTGTTCATATTTCTAAAAGCAAAGTCCCAAATCTTCCAAGGAAAAAGTATGAATCGCTTTTTTCGTTTCTCATGAAAAATGTGCATCCATAAGTTATATTTCCTTGCAACTTCTGTAACAAACATTTTGTTGGATATATTGCATGAAAGAAAGGAGGGATTTTCCTTAGAATCGAAAATTCTGATAACATTTTAATTTTCCATTTTCTCTAAGGTCCCCTTTTTATCCAGGAATTTACTTGCTTGGGCGAATATTATTGGGGTATATTTTCCAAACAACAATCCTTTAAAAATCGAGACAAATTCGTTGAAAACTTCATAAAAATGAAGGGAATCCTTGTGTCTCCACAATGCTTGGTACCAAAAGGTCATAGGGTCAAATTCACAATTCACCTTCTTGTAGATAGACAATTTAGGAAATTGATAGTAATGTGTTATTGCAAAAACCAAATAAGAATCCATAAATAATTTCTTATCCTTTTTATACTGAGACAATTGGGAAGATATTTCAATGGAAATCAACTTTCTCCATTCGAAAATGGCTTGCTCCTTGACAGTGAAATATAAGATATAAAGAATCATACGAGAAATACCGGTGATATTTTCTTGGTCAGTCACTCTGGTGAATAACCAAACAATTTCCCGAAAGGAGTTTTTGAATGAGTTGACCTGCAACCTAGTAATATTTTCAGGGATGGCTGCGAGATTCTCCAAGAATTTAGGTAAGATGTCTAGGATTTTGTCATGCTTTTTCAAGAATTCCATGCAATCTTCACCTTTGAAAGTGAGTGTTGGATATGAGAGCTTTAACATTTTACAGAATACTTGAGGTGACAAAGAGATGGGAGAATGGTCTTGGAGTTTAATTATCCGCCGACTTGGCATATATTTCTCGGTGCACCAGGAGACCAATTCCTTGCAGTGAAAAACCTTAGTAACACAACCTTGTTGGACAACTGAGAGGGGGGGTGAATCAATTGTTACCGTGCTTAAACAATTATGCTTATTTTAAACTCTTTACAAAGCACTCAATGACAATCACAATAATGCAGGGAAGTAAGAAATAGAACATTCAACATCATTCACACATATGAGATACACAGAGACAAATATTTATTGAGGAAACCCATAAAGGGTAAAAACCTGTTCTTCTTTATATGATAAGTAATCTTTACATTCAATACATTATCATACTTATGAGAACCAACTCATAATGCGGCTATAACCTCTGTTTTGCAAGCTGCTACTTGCTGAGAGAACCAACTCTCTGGATTCTCTAGCACCCACTAGAAGGAATCACCGACTCCTTGGTTTCTCTAGGACCCACTAGAAGGAAGCACTAACTCCCTGGTTTCTCTAGCACCCACTAGAAGGAAGCACCAACTCCCTAAGAGTTCCAGGACAAATTGGATGGAAGCACCAACTTCCTAAGAGTTCCAGCACCAACTGGA
>SNQJ01S0126107.1:0-15336 GCA_010110895.2 Picea sitchensis
CATATTTCCACACTCGCAAGAGAATACCCATCTCATCTTAAGACCAAATGTTGCATTTTCCAATGTAGTTTCAAGGATTCCTCGACCATCCCATGTTTTGCATACCCAACAATTATCATGTTCCAAGACACCCCATATCATTTAAGAATTTTGTTAACCACTTGGTGTGTTCCCTCCACACTTTGGCACATGGAAAAAATGTGAAGAAAATGATTTCCCAAAGACAATCCAACAACTCCCTTGGCTCTAGTTTTGATGATATGGGCATGAACGTCTTTTTCCTCTTGTGTGCATTGCAAACAAGTTTTCTTTGTCGCCAATACCTCCACCTCATATCCATGTTTTGCAAACTACTCTTTCATGTTGAACATTAATATTTTTGTGTCACATATGCAGCCCCACACCCACTCCAAAATCATTTTCATGAATTCCTCAACATTCCTAAGCATCACCCTCATCCTTAGGTTTAGAGAAAAGGTCATTAGATCAATTCTTGTTTCAAATCCAACATCTCATATGTATTTTCTAGCAATGGATCATCATTATCCTCATACATTCTCATATGGATTCTTCAATTTGATATCCATGAAGCCACCCTTCTTCGACGTATACAATTTGTCACCACAACAACCAACATTAATAATAAGAGAGGGAAAGCACCTCCTAGCGATCCATATGCATTCAATCTCTTCGAATGGTTAGAGGTCCCTCTTGACAGAACCTTCCATGATTATAGATAATAATTTATTTGATCAAACTACAAATGCATCTCTCCTCAATCATCCAACCAACATGTTGCTTCAGGTTCTAGGCTCAATCGATCATTGTATTCAATCTATCACCAACACTCTCCTGGTTTTGTTTTCCTCTAGAGGAAACCATAATTGTTTTTCCTTAAATCAGACATGATGGCCCCCAACATGAACATTCTATCTGCTTGGGTAGACATGGTTGGTCCCTCAATCCTCTCATTTCACAACAAATGGAATATAGTCTCAGGAACATCCATGATATTCCCTCAAGTTAGCAGGGTAGATGCATTGCTCAAAGGAGCTCATTATGTTGATTTCTACCGTTGGGACACAATGCCTACCTTAGCGCCTACATGGATCTTAGCATTATACCAATCTTGTTGGAAAGTCCAAGTCAACCTTACTTCCATCCAGGAAACACCTAGGCCATTATTGCTATATATTCCATGCCTATAGGGCTCTAATATGACATGTGAGAAAATGAGAGAGATTAATACCATAAGATAGGGAAAATAATATCAAGCAAAAAAGACACCACGATTTATCATGGAAACTCTAAACCAGGAAAACCAACACCTAATAGATCTATTAACCTTGGCCAAACCAACCAAGTCATGTCAAAATGGGTCAATCAAGGCATAATATAGTGGATTATCTCAAGCCTTTAAATAGGCTTCATCACATTAAATAACATGGGAAAAACTATAAGTTACCAAAACCATGGGCTCATAAACCACAATTCGTAAACCCATTGATGACTATTATATTCTACTCTAAGAACGAGTCAATATTAACCCGCAACTTTTTGGGTAGGAAGTGCATTTACCAACACACAAAATGGGTCAGTATCTATGTTGGTCAACACAGGAAAGGGGAGAAAATTCTACATGGGCAACACTCTGCTACAAGTGAGTTTATTGATCCAGGTGGATATTGGTGGCCACCCGCCTATTCCACTTGGATGCACACCATTGTTTATTTTAGTTTTTCAGTTTCCTTCATTTTAGCACAATTTACTATTTTTAGCATCTTTTTGGGTCCTAAACTTCTGGAGCCGTTTTGAGGCCTTAAACGACGTTTTTTGGCAACAAATGTTGCGACGAATATGAGTCTGTTTCAGACTTGATATTCGTTGTCAACATTGTATTCCTCAAATAGATATTTCTAACGATGTATCATGTGCGTCAAAAAAATATAGTATGCCAAAGTTACAAGCCCGAGAAATTGATATACCAATTTACCCCGATGGGGCCCATATTCTGATGTTTCATCTCCTAGGGTTAGGTTTTTGGATGTTTAGGGTTTTCCATTATTTCTCAATAATATATAGTCCTTCGAGCCTCATTGTAACATAGATTTAAGAGGCCAGTAGATGCCACATATCTTCTCAGAGATAAGCTACCCGTGCCCTAGCTATTTTATTTCCTTTCTATCTGTAAGCATATTCCAGTCATTTGTTGTTAATGAAATGAAGTTTTATTTCCACTGCATCTTTGCATTTATGTGTATTTATGTATTTCATTGTGTTCCTATTATTATCAAGGAAAAATATTATCCCATGGGGAGTTATGAGGAACAATACATAAAATGGACTACGCTACAACAACAAAGGGACCAAGATGTGCATGAGCTGACGAATCTGTTTCATACCCTACACACAAAGTTGGGTATCAAAGATTTGGAGAAACATTTGGTGTTAAAGTACCGTAGTTGTCTGCATAGATCCATTTAGGAGGAAATGGAGTTCCTCGACACCTCCTTGCTTGGTGTGACATACCGGTATGCTGCCCAGATTGAGAATAAGTTCAAAAAGAAGAAGCGAGACTTTGGGTCTGTGAATCAGAAGCAAGGGAAAGGTACCCCCAAGACGGCGAACAAAGGACCAAGCCAAGGCGGGGCGGCCCAGGACAACCCGCCAAAGGCGCAAGAAAATAAAAACACCACGAAGCCAAAAAAGGACACGGGGAAGTGGTGTGAGTTCCATAAGAGCTCCACTCACAACACAAGTGAGTGTCAGGCCAAGCAGTCACTGGTAGCCGATTTGAAGGCTTCTGAATCAGATGCAGGCTCCAACTCTAAATCAGAACCGGACAAGGGGAATGACAGGGGGAAGCAGATTATTGATGCAGAGCCCAACACCATTGTTTCCACCACAAAGATCAAGAATAAGGAACCAGAAGATCCAAAGCAGGTGGAGCACCTATTCCATTCCCATATGTGTTTAAAGGGTTCCCCGTTGCAGTTCATTGTCGATAGCAAGAGCCAGAAGAACCTCATCTCAGTAGAGGTCATGAAACAACTGGGCTTGCCGACCACAACACACTCACAACCATACACCATCGGGTGGCTTCACCAAGGACGGGACCTCCGCGTCAGCCATCAATGTCACCTTCCCTACAACATCAATCCCTTCACAGATGAGGTATTATGTGACATTGCGCCTCTTGATGTCTTGGATGTATTATTAGGCCAACCATACTTATGGAAGCAACATGTTGTGTATGATTCCAGGCCTCGTGCTGTTATTATTGCTTTGGGAAATAAGTTGTACAAGATACCAGAAATAGCATTGCCTACATCCATCTCTTTGGTTACTGCAAAACAACGCAGTCAACTCATTTCCAAAACCAGGAAATTTGTTTTCTTGATGATCCGCCACCAGGGAAAGAATAAGATTGTGGCCACGACCTCCAGACAGGGCCCCTCTGCACGAAATCAACAGATGGATAAGATTGTGGAGGAGTACGAGGACATCTTCACCTCCCCCGCAGGGGTGTCTCTACACTACCAGGTCAAGTACCCCATCGATCTGACCCTAGGTGCGTCGTTTCCCAATGGGCCAATCTATTGGGGCTCTGTTCTGGAGAATGACAAAATCAAGAGGCAAATTTAGGAGTTGTTGTAGAAAGGTCACATCCAGACGCGTTTATCGCCCTATGGGAGCCCGATCGTGCTAGTGTGGAATAAGAATGGGACTTGGAGAATCTGTATTGAATATCGGGCATTGAACAAGATCACTGTCCAGAATAGGTACATGATCCCACAGATTGATGACCTTCTAGATCAACTCAAGGGGGAGAAATATTTTAGCAAGATCGACTTGAAGTCTGGGTATCAACAGGTACCAATCGAACCCTCTGATGTGTGGAAGACTTCCTTCAAATCCAAGGAGGGCCTTTTTGAATGGTTTGTCATGCCTTTCGGGTTGACAAATGCCCCTGCAACCTTCATGAGGCTAATGGATGACATCTTGCAACCATTCACCAACTCATTTGTAGTGGTGTACTTGGATGACATTCTGATATTCATCCAGACTAGGGAAGAGAACCTCCACCACATCCGACAGGTCCTCTAAACACTGCATCAACACAAGTTGTCTGCCAATTTGGAGAAGTGCACTTTTGGAATGACCCAGATTCAGTATATAGGTTACATTATTGATGAGTGGGGGGTGCATGTGGATCCGGCCAAGATTGAAGTCATTCTCGATTGGCCATCCCCAACCACCCTAATAGAGCTCTGCATATTTTTGGTTCTTACCAATTTCTACTGCAGGTTCATGTTGGGATTCTCTCATATCACTTGTCCCTTGAGTCAAGTAACCAAGGGAGGAGAGAAAGAAAATTTCTTTTGGTATGAATCTCAACAGAAGGCATTCAAAGAGTGGAAGCATCGCCTCTGCTTTGCACCAGTTCTCACATTACTAGACTTGCAACAACCCTTTTAGATCGAGACAAATGCCTCTGACTATGCCATTGGGGCAGTCCTTACTCAACAGGGGAATCCAGTGGCATATCACAGTGAGACACTTTCCCACACAATCTGGAAGTATCCCACTTATGACAAAGAGATGTATTCCATTGTGTAGGCTTTCCGACAATGGAAACATTACATTTTGGGAAAGGAAATGGTCATCCACATAGACCACTGACCCTTACAGTTCATACAGACACAAGGGAAGTTGCAGAACGATCACCATCAGAAGTGGTCCACATACCTGCAACATTTTCTTTTGAACATTAAGTACAAGAATGGAAGCACCAATAATATTGAAAAATGCCTCAGTCAACCACCTATCATGGCGCTAACCACGATGTTGAACACTTGTGGGCACGAGCTTTCGATTGACCGCTTCTCTACAAAAGTGATCCATAATTCGACCACATATACAATACGCTCTTGGAGGGTAAGCAAGTTCCTAATTTTCACCTCCAGGATGCCCTGATATGTCACCTAGCACACCTTTGTGTTCCTTCAAGAGAGTGTGTCAAGATGATTTAGGAGGTGCACTACAGTCGGTTGACTGGGTATTTCGGGGTCGAGAAAACGGTGGCAGTACTGCAAAAGTATTTCTATTGGCCGAACCTTCAACGGGATGTTGGGAAGTATATCAAGTCCTGCACTCCTTGTGCCATTTCCAAACCAAACATGAAGAATCAAGGCCTTTATACTTCGTTGTCTACCCCTAGTCGACCTTGGGAATCCATCTCCATGGATCACATGTTGGGCCTTCCTTCTACTAAGCATGGCAATGTCTGTGTTTTTATGGTCGTCGATAGATTCTCGAAGATGTACATTATGATGGCCTACAAGAAGAATATCACAGCATAAGCCACTGCTAAACTCTTCTTTGAACGAGTGTAGGTACACTTTGGGATCCCACAGTCTATCATCTCAGATCGGGATAGTAGGTTCCTCAATACATTTTGGTCCAGTCTCTGATCGATGTTGCACACCAAGCTCACCAAGTACACAACTTTCCATCCGCAAACTGATGGCCAGAAGAAGTTCGTCAACCAGATGAACGTACACATTCTGAAGATGTACAACTCAAAGAATCCATGCACATGGGATGGGAGCCTCCCCTATGTACAACACAGCTACAATCGGGCTCTCCATAGCTCAACCAGCCACAACCCCTTTCAAGTGGGCTTGGGATTCTAGCCACTATGTCCCATTGATGTAGCCATGCCATTTGCGACTACTCAGGCAGATTCATCCCATGTCCAGTCTGAGGCTAACAAGGCAAACAAATTCATTGAGTGCATTCAACACATCCGCCAATAGGTTCATGACATCTTGGACAGAGCCAATTCTAAGTACAAGCAGCGACATGATCAACATCGGGTGCTACACAACTTCCAGGTGGGCGACAAAGTGTGGCTACATTTGAAAAAGGAGCACCTCACTGGACCCTACCACACGATTTGCCCACTCCGATATGGGCCATACACCATCACCAAGGTTGTAGGGGATAATGCCTTTGAGATCAGTATTCCACCATTCCTTGGTTTGCACCCAGTGTTCAATCTGGACTGCCTTCGGCCCTACTTTCCACCTCTATTTGACACATCCGACATGACATAACAACTCACACCAACAAAGTTAAACCCAGATTGCATGGAACAAGCCACAACTGATTGGATTATGTACACACATATCAAGAACACCCTCTAGCAGAGGATCCAACTATATTGAGTTGTCAAAGCAAGCCAACTCCTTCACCGGGGCAAGTGGCTCACCAAGGACCAAGTTCAATAGAAGTTTCCTCATCTAATGGAGGAACTCAACGCAATGGGGAACATTGCTTCCTAACGGGGGAGGAATTATCCAGGTGGATATTGGTGGCCACCCACCTATTCTACTTGGACTTACACCATTTTTTCTTTCGGTTTTTCAGTTTCCTTAATTGTAGCACAATTTACTATTTTTAGCAGTTTTTTGGGTCCTTAACTTCCAGAGCCGTTTTGAGGCCCTAAACGATGTTTTTTGGCATCAGATGATCTAGGTAATATGTCTATGCTATGGACTTGATAGTCATTGTCGGCAATGTAGTCCTCAAATAGATCTTTCTAACGATGTATCATATGCGTCAAACGGAGATAGTATGCCAAAGTTACGACCCCGGGAAATTGATATACCAATTTCCCCTGACAGGGCCCATATTCTGGTGCTTCATCTCCTAGGATTAGGGTTTTGGATGTTTAGGATTTTACATTGTTTCTCAATAATATATAGTCCTTCGAGACTCATTGTAACACATAGTTCAGAGGCCAGTAGCCACCACATCTCTTCTCAAAGATAAGCTACCATCGCCCTACCTATTTTATTTTCATTCTGTCTGTAAGCATATTTCAGTCATTTGTTGTTAATGAAATGAAGTTTTATTTCCGCTGCATCTCTGCGTTTATGTGTATTTATGTATTTCATTGTGTTCCTGCATAAATCCGGATCATTTATGCATTTGTCCTGGAACCTTTTTTTTTTTAGGGTTTTATTTCGGTTGTTTAAGTGCTTTTTAGGTCATGTAGGTTTCTTTAGAGTGATTTTATTGTATCTTAGAGTTTCATCTTTAAAAACAAATCTAGGACTAGGAACAAGCCCCCCTAGGTTTCTAGTACATTTGTTGAATTATTTTGTTTCAAATTTTAATTCTTGTTTTTTCTGTTGCAGTAGGTTCAGAAAAACAAATCCTTGATTGTTGATTATTTACTTAGGCATTTCTTTTCACATGCATCTTGGATGAAGAAAGGAATTCACTCTGACCTAGTATTTGTCCTAGACTTAGATGCATGTGAGAATCCATTTCCTTTCACTTTCAAGCATTTAGTTTTACTTCATGTTACCATTGTAGGTTCATTGTATTTGTTGTTATAGTTAGAATTGAACAACCTCTTAGTGAAAGAAAAAGAGCCTCACATGACCCCTAGTATTTTACTTTCCAATAGAGGTTTCATTTTGTGAAAATTGATTTATTGTGAGTTAAAGGGTAGAATAGATTATTTCTTATCTTGAACTATGAATTCTTTCAAGTACATTTCAGTTTTTAAAAGTAACTTAGATAAAGGAAAAAGTCACTTTATTTTAGTACTTGTCTTTAGTTACTTACTTGCATGTTAGTTTAGATTTCAATTTATTTGCAATATAATTTTATTTCTTGCAAGCATTTACATTTCTCAGTTAGTCACACCACATGTGCACACATATAACACCTTAAATATTATGCTTGGTTCACGTCGCCAAGATCAGCCTAATAATTAACCCTATAATGTAACACACAATTAAGCTCACTTGGACATCAAAATAATATTGTAGTTATGTTAGGAATCTGTGTTGGAACGTTAAGCATTGATGGTTCATCACCCATCTCCTAGATTCAGTTAGTCGATTGGTCGACCTACATCTGGATACAATCAGTCGGGTGATCTACCAAAACACTACATCACTTGGTCTGGTAGTCAATGTGCCTCTCGGTCGGACAGTCCACCAATAGTTGAAGATAGTCGGGTGGTTGATCGAACAACCCAACAATTGACTACGAGTTGGATGTATAGGTATTCAAGTTGAGCATCCTTGTCGAACTGACTCGATAGAACAGATTTGGGGGAGTCAAATCTAATAATCAGTGGTTACATGTGGACAAGATCTTTTGGATTCTATGGAAGCTAGTTAGATATTGAGGCTATAAATAACATACCTCTTGGGTCATTATCATCATGGCAATCTTGTGATTGATTTGATATTGTATGGAGATATCAAGATCCAATATGAATTGAATTTTCTTATCATGGTGATATTTTATTAAGTGTTGTAACAATGTCTCTAGACACCACCTATGTCTTCGAATTTTTTATTCCTCTTCAATTATCTATATAAATTTTTATATGTTTCGTCACTGGTTACACTCATTCCCCAAAATGGTATCAAATCCAATGGTTTAAAACTTCAACCTTACCAAGTCGGATATGTTGTGATTGACTCTAGGCTAGTGGTTTTCTAATTGGAACCTTTGAAAAAAAACTTTATGTCTAGATATCGAAGATAGATTAGAAAGATTAATCTTGTTGTTTTGAATAGATCAAATTATGTAGTATGGGCATCAAATATGAAAACCCTACTAAATATCAAAGGAATGTGACATTATATGGAGAGTGTGATTCCAGATCCAACAGATGACCAAGAGAATTTTGTTGTTGATGGAAATAAGGATGAGGATGCAAGGGTCATCACAACCTATATCTCATGGGAGATTTGAATTCACCTCGGATGAATCAACTGAATTCATCAAATCTGGAAGAATTTGAAGTCGTTGTTCGAACAAATCGAAAAGAACCATGTCATACAACTGGATAAAGAGTTGATCTCTCTATATTATCATTCTTTTGATAGAATAGAGCATTATTTGATGCATGTCAAATAACTCTAGTTAGAATTGTGTGAATGTGGGAAGAACTATCATAAAAAGGATGGACAAATCATCGAGTTGGTCCTGATGAATTTGAAAACACCATTCAACATGTTTGTTTCGAGTTTCCACACCAATTGGAAATCATGCAAGGAAGATGGTAAGGATCACACCTTTGAAGATTTATGTGGTATTTTGATTATTGATCAACATAAACTTCTTGAAGAAGGGAAGATTGGTGGTAAACATGAATCCCACTTACGTAAGGGAAAGAGAAAGATGGATCCCAGGGATAGAGTACAATTTGATGCCTCTACAAAAAAACCTACATATCGTGACCAGAAACCTGAGGGAAATATAGATGCACCCTAGCGCAGTTGAAAGAAGAAGACATGTAATTATTGTCGAAAGATTGGACATGTGAAATAAATCTACTTTAAGAAGAGAGATGATTCAGAAGAGAAGTTTAAATTCCTAGAAGGAAACATGTCCTCTGAATGACTACCCACTGATAATTTCACCTTCCAAGTTGGAACTTCTCAATCCTTGTTGTCTCATTCTGTGTATAATAAATGGGTATTCAATTCAGGATGCACTCATCACATGGATAAGGATGCCTTCGTGTGTGCATGGTTGGATGAAGCTAAGGAGAGGAAAATCTATGTTGTTGATGATTTTACTGTAGATGTTTTTTGGAGTGTGATTTTACCTGTCAACATGGAAAGATTGTAGACATCTATCATGTGCCAAACCACATTTCCAACATGTTTCTTTTTGCTCAGTTAACACATGCAAGTACTATTGTGGAATTTTGGCCATATCGGTTATATTTCCATGACTTTAAGAAAGATAAGTCATTTTTTGTCGGCAGTATTCTCGACCCGAAAAATAGTTTGTACAAATCTTGTGATACAACTTGACCTAACACGAAACTAGATGCACTTTTTTCTCACACTAATGACTGATGCCTAATTTGGCACAAGTGACTCGAACACCCGAATTTCCCAAGTATGCAGGCACTAGAAATTTAGAACATGGTTGTTTGTTTACCTAAAGGGATCTATATGGGTTGTGTTCTTGGAAAACATCAACATGCACCATTTGAGTCTAGCAAAGCATGGACAACACATAACCTACTAGAACTGGTTCATAGTAATGTCTACTACATAAATCTACCTCCAATGGTATGTGCAAGGTATGTTTTGAATTTTATTGATGATTTCTCTTGCTTTACATAGGTCTATTTTCTGAAGAACAAGAACTATGTCTTTGAGAAGTTCAAGGAGTTTAGAGACTTTGTTGAAAAGTAATGTGGTTGACCCATCAAGTGCCTAATATTAGACAATGGTTGTTAGTATGTCAATTGACATTGTGAAGAATACCTAATTCAATCTAGTATTGACTGGAAGCAATTGCTTCCTCACACACATCATAAGAATGGTGTCATAGAACACAGGAATCAGACATTAGTCGAAATGGCTAGATGTCTTTTGCAGGCTAAATATCTACCTCCTTACTTCTAGGATGAAGATGTATATTATGCAAAATATATACTCAATCACATCTCAAATTGAGCTATTCCTTCCATGACTTCATTCGAATGATCATGTGGAAAGACGCCTTTAGTCATCTGTTAGGGAATAGGCTAGAACACAATATGAAAAAGAGGACTCGACATTGTAGATAATCGAAGAGGAATACAAAATTTCAAGAAAGGGGGTGGTGTCTAAATACATTGTTAAAACACTTAAGTAGAGCACACTATGATCAAAACATCACAGTGCATGTTTCACATATTGATATGCATGATTTGTTCCACAATCTCAATTCACATAATTGATAATGACCCAAGGGGTCTCTTTTTATAGCCTCAAGGTCTAATTGATTTCCATAGAATCTAAAAGATCTTGTCCACATGTAACCACCAGTTGTTAGAGTTGACTCCTCAAAATACGCTATGTTTATTCAACTCGACAGAACTCAACCTGACCACCTATGCATCTAACTTGTAGTCGATTTTTGGGCTTGTCGATCCTCCTCCTGACTATATTCAACTGTTGATAGACTGTTCGAATGAAAATCTCGTCAACTACTTGACCGATTGGTGTGGTGTGTTGGTCGATTGCCCAACTGACTGTATCTAGATGTAGGTCTACTTATCGATCAACTGAACCAAGGAGATGTGTGATGAACCATCAATTCTTGTTGTTCCAACACCCCTCCTCAATCAACAAACATATATGGATTTTTAGGAGGTGAAATTACATCACTAGAAAACCCCCCCCATAATTGTAGCTTCCTAAAGCACAAGCATGGTGTATATCTTGAAAAATGTGGTTTCAACTAAAGGTTTGGTGAAGATATAAAAAACGTGTTCTTCAGTTATGCAATATTCAAGAGAGATAACGTTCTCATGAACCATCTGTCTCAAGTAGTGAGCATGGAGCTCCACATGCTTCATNCCCATAATTGTAGCTTCCTAAAGCACAAGCATGGTGTATATCTTGAAAAATGTGGTTTCAACTAAATGTTTGGTGAAGATATACAAAACGTGTTCTTCAGTTATGCAATATTCAAGAGAGATAACGTTCTCATGAACCATCTGTCTCAAGTAGTGAGCATGGAGCTCCACATGCTTCATATTGTTGTGGAAAACATGATTGTCAGTAAGCTATATGGAAATTTGGTTATCACAATAGATCGTAGTCAAGGTATGAATAGGAAGGCTAAGCTCTCCCAAAAGTTTGTGAATCCATATGCCTTCAATACCTGCTCGAAAGATTCCATCGTTGGGTATGTGTTATATTATTTTCAAAATTTATTCCATCTACTATGCATTGATATGGGAGAAAAGGGGGTCTAGTGGGTGCTTAGAATCCCCCATCTAGGAGGTTTTTGAGGGTTTAGGGGTGGGATCCCTCAAGAAAAAAAAATTGGTTTGTTTTTGGTAGTTTTTTGCATTTGTTTTTGGCAATTTTTGGACACATGGTTTTAGGTGATGGTTTTCTAATTCCAGTTAAGGAAATATGGTTGTTGACTAATCTGGGTCAATGAATTAGGGGTTTCGATGTTGTGGGATATTATATGTATATTATATTGTAAACAATGAATATGATGAATAGAATATTAGAGGTGCGACTCTAACAAGCTGTTGGTTTTCCCAATTTGAGTTTCCAGGGTAAAAATATCTATGTAATGTGTGTGTGTGTGTGTGACATTGTATTTTTTTTGTTTTATTAAGAATATGTTTGTAGTAATTAATTGTACAAGTTTAAAATCTACATTTGGTATCAGAGAAATTATTGGATTTAATGGGATGACTTTGTGGTAAGGGGTTTGGCTCGGGTCTATGATAATCCTTGTTACAGTGGGAGATCTGTGGTATTGATTCTTCAGGTGAAAAGAAATGGAGATGAGTTTGAAAATAGAGATTGAAAAATTCAATGGAAAAGTTTTGAGTTGTGGAAGCTCAAGATAAATGGATTGTAGTGGATCCAAGTATTTCACCTACAGGAACGTCAGCAGAAGACTGGAAAAAAATTTGATCAGAAGGCAAAGAGCACAATCCGGTTATGTCTCTTAGATTCAATATTATCGAATGTGTGAGGGGAAGCTACATCCAAGGAATTATGGGATAATTTGGGGACTTTGTATCAGTCTAAGTCCATGGTAAATAAATTGTTCATGTGGAAGAATATGTACAACCTGAGGATTAAACATGGAGACTCGATGATAGAGCATATGAACACCTTCAATACTATGGTAAGCCAGTTATTATCTGTTGATATGAAAATTTCATATGAAGATAAGTATATTAATTTATTGTTCTCTTTACTAGACTCATGGGATAGTCTATTTGTGTCCATAGGTAGTAATAAAACTACTTTGAGTTTCAATTATGTGGTCTCATCCTTGTTTTCAGAGGAGATGAGGCGTAATAACATGGAAGGACAAAGAACATATGCATTATTTGAAAGAGGACACTCCCAGGAAAGAAATAGATCTAAGTTCTCAAGTGGGATATCTAAATCTAAGGGTAGATATAAATCTCTCAGAAATTTTGTAAAAGGTATGATGGAGATGTGGAAAAGAAGGGCACTACAAGAAAAAATTTAGATCCAAAAGCAATGAGAGAGGGAAGGGATCTGAATATGCTCCTTCTATAGAAGAAAAGTCCTCCTTAGAAGAAGGAGGGGATGTGTACTTTGCTTCATCAAGAACACATGTAGATCATGAGGCATGGTTGGTTGACTCAGTGCATCCTATTATATGACTCACCATAGGGAGTTGTTCTATGAATATGAAAGGTATGATGGACGTGATTTTTTCTTAGGTGATGACTCGATATCCAAAATTATAGGATGAGGAAAATTCAAGTTGAAGCTCATGGATGGAAGAATTAGAACACTTCATGTTGCTTTGCACATCCCAAAATTGGCCAGAAATTTGATTTTTGTCAGAAAAATGGACGATGAAGGGGTAAAAATGGTGTTTGATAAAGAAACATGCAGGATGGTTTGAAGAAAAATGGCGTTGTTGAAGGGAGTTCAGTTTGTAAATCTGTATAAGATACAAGGAATCACTATTAGTGATTTCTATAATAGTATCATTGTTCCTAAGATTGGAGCTGAAGAGGAAAAAACCCCTAGTGTCTGTGGAGAAAAGGCTATGTTGTGGCATCAAAGACTGGGGCATATTGGAAATAAGGGATTTTGACTACTACATGGTAAAGGTATGGTTGAAGGTATGTCTAAATACTCTCTAGATTTTTATTTTGGTGAACATTATGTATATGGAAAGCATAATCGAGTAATATTCCCTTCTGGTGCAATGAGGGTAGAGGGAATTTTACTATTGGCGCATAGTGCTGTGTTTGGACCTGTGTCAGTTCCATCACTAGGAAAATTTGTGTACTATGTATCATTTATGAATGAATTCTCTAGGAATACATGGATATATTTCCTTAGGAAGAAATATGAATTATTTGACAGGTTTAAAGATTTTAAGGCTCTTGTGGAAAATCAAACAAAGAACATAATTAAGACACTAAGGACGGATAATGGTGGAGAGTTCTGTGGAAATGAATTCAAATATTTTTGTAAGAAGAATGATATAGAAAGGAAGAAGACTACTCCATATACACCTCAATGTAATGGATTTTCATAAAGGATGAACATGATGTTGATGAGAAACAAAAGGTGCATTCTCAGTGGTGTCGGGTTAGGACAATAAGTTTTTGTAGAGGCAGTGGGTATTGCATGTTACCTGGTCAATTGATCACCCTCATAAACACTAGATGGACAGACTCCACACGTGGTATGGAATGGAAAGAAACCCTCTCTCAAACATCTCAAAGTATTTGGTTGTGCGGAATATGTTCATGTTCCAAAGGAAAACAGAAGTAAGATAGATAAAATGGATGAAAAGTGTATATTTAATTGGTATAAAGATGGTTTGAAAGGTTATAATATTTGGAACCCAGAAACTAAGAAGGTAGTGTATAGCCAAGATGTGGTATTTAGATAAATCAAAGATGGTGTCAAATAGGAAGTCATACAAAGGAATGAAGAACCAGAGAAAATAGAGTTTGAGTTAAAGGATGATGAATCATACTCGATAGAAGAACAAGAATCACAAGAAGAAGATCCTCATAATCCATTATTGAGGAGAATGGTTTGGGAAAGAAGGAAACCAGAAAGGTATACTCCACTTGATTTCCATTCAAATTTTTATTTGCTAATTAGTTATGATTATCCTAGAACTGTTAGGGAGGAAGTGGATTCATAGGATGTGTTAGCACTTTGTAATTTGCCTAAGGCTGCTGAGGCAAACACAGAGGTAACCTCGAACCACTTCGAGTCTTGGATCTAGCCCTCCAAGACTCAGAGAGGGATCTCTCTTTTAGATTTAGCTTTGTTTTTAAGGGATGGGTTTTAGGCTAGCTGTAAAGTATAGGGTTTTGTTTTTGGTTTTTAAATGGTCAGTTTGGGACAGCAAGGAGGGCCATTGGGCAAATGGGGTCTGCGTTTTAAACAAGGTGATTAAATTCTCAGATATGGACAAATCTCTTTCACAGGGCAAGGTAGCAGCAATATTGGATCGAATTAAGTGTTGATGGCGTCGGTTTGAGGAAGGAATAGGTGAGGAAAAAGACAGGCAAAGGAGCAGCTAAGAATTCCTAAACTAGCCTTTTAGAAGATCAACATAAAGATTATCAGAAGCTGAGAAACAGAGTATCTGCTGATAAATTCTTCTTCTACTACTCTCCTTCTGATAATAAGAAATGAAAAAGGAAAAATATGACAGTGAAATCAATTTGACAAAGAGAAAACTCCACCAATATCACTACACAAGAATCCTGTAGAAGAAGCAGGCACATCACTGATATATCATTAAAAA
>SNQJ01S0126107.1:26350-41876 GCA_010110895.2 Picea sitchensis
CCTTAAAAATGCTTTGTCCTCAAAGCATACTTATGGAAGACTTATCTCTTGCTCTAGCTTGTAATATTGCATCATGATTTTTCATTCTTTAACTAGTGATTTTTGAGGACTTGAGTCGATGGGATCTTCTAATCGTTGAGCAGAACTATCAAATTGTAAAAGAGTCGGCCCACCCTAATTCAATCTTTTGTGAAACTGGGTGTTTATAGTGTTCTTGTCTTGAATAATATTGATATTCTTACTGGTTAATATATTTTCTCTTATGATTTGGATGTCGATAGGGATTTCTTATAAAATTACTTTATCTTATCTTACTTGCATCATTTTCTTCTTTTAATTTTGATATATGATTTTCTTCACGTGCCGATGTTGCTTTGTTAATGGATGAATTTTGATTAGTAAGTATATTTGGAGCTTCCATCATTTGTACTTCGACATTCAATGTTATCATTTTTTTAGTCGATTTTCCATCTTCTTGAGCAGTAGTTTCTTCATTACCTAATTTTTTGATATCTTTAATGTCTGGATTTTTAAGTTGCTCTTCTTTCAACTTTTTGATTTGTTCTAGTAGCTCCTGATTAAGATTCTTCAAACAAGAATTTTCTTCTTTTTTCTCTGAGAGGTTCTTCTTCAATTCCTTTTCGAGATCCTCTTTTTCTTGTTCCAACTTCGAATCACATTTTTTTTTCCTTGACTTCTTGATCTGTGTAAGTAGTTTTTTACTGTGGTCTTTTAGGCGAGAAATTTCTTCATTTTTTTTCGCAATAACTTCGTCAAATTCTTCTTGCATCTTTTGCATTACTTTTTTATTTTCTTGACGTATTATTTCGAAGATATCATTAAAGTCTTCTAGTTTTACGAAATCTGGCTATGAGGTAGTGTCTTGTAATGTTATCATCTTCTCCTTATAGGGGAATGTCACACACTTTTTCTCCATGTTTAATATGAAGGTACCTAGACTTTTAAACTAGGGTAACCGGATGACGATGTCAACGTCTTCTTGATACATAGTTGTAACATAAAATTGGGATATATATTGATAGTCATCAATCATCACTTGTAACTCCTTAATTTGAAAAAATATCCTTCTTTTCAATTATATTCTTCTTTGGAATTAATAATTGATTTTCCAAATGAATATTAATGTAATTTTCATTATAGTCTAAGTTGATAATGATGTTAACCTCTCTTCCTTGGATACTCCCTTTTAATGTAGAAAAATCGTAACATACGTTTGGACAACCTTCATAAGTAAATAATTTTTTTGTCATTTTATTTGGCTTTCGTTGATATTTTATGATAATTAGATACTTTGACTATGAACCTTATATATATTCATTCTTTACTTTGATTTTTTTTTTAACTTTGGATTAAACTCTTAAATACTCCTTTAATAATCTCACTAAAGTATGTCTCACTTTTGAGTATAACAAGGGCAACGTGGCTGCGTGTACTGCCTCCCCACGCTGCCCGTTGTACTGCGATTTCAATTCCAGAACCCACATATTTAATGCCAAGACCAATCTGTGCAGTGAGGGTCTGACAAAGTATTAAATATAAATAATATAAAATAGAAATTTAATTTACCCAGTTTGTAGTTTGTAATGTTATTGAGTTAATTTTTATCTCGAAATAATGAAGGCTGCAATAACACTATAAAGTTATCAGCCAATGAAAGGTAAGAAAATTAAATTTTTTTACATATTAAAAAATAAGAATTTTAGTTTCTTATGTTATACATTAAGATTTTTACAAAAATTTTAAAGTCAGACCAAATTAATAGAAAAGTCAACCCCAACTCATCACTATGTATACTGCCTGGGAGGCAATACAATAAGAGTAAAGCCTTATGTGGAAATCACCCTTTTTCCCTTACATGAAAAATTTATATTTACTCTCTCCAATAATAATAATAATAATAATATATATATATATAAAATAAGCTTTTAATATTAATATCTTTTTTTTAATGCTTTACTTCATATAATTTTACGTTGACTTCCTTTCCTTTTTCTTTTTTGAAATTGGCTCTTTAATATTCCCTTAGTAATGAAAATATTTTAAGTTTGGATATTTAATTTTAATGCTTCTTCCTTTATATAATGAAAATATTTTAAGTTTGGATATTTAATTTTAATGCTTCTTCCTTTATATAATGGAACCCCTTTTTTTATACTTCTTAAATATATATATTTGACATTTTTATAAAAAGATACTTTAAATTCAAATGAATATTCTTTTTAACCTTTTAACTTTGTTATTAAATGAAAAAATACATTAATCATCTAAATGTAATTTATCCCCGTAAATGCACCACTTTAATAAAAATAAATTACCAAAAGTCATGACCGTGATGTACGGATCGTACAGATGCAATTAATGTACGGGTCGATTTTTAAGTTCCAATTTAATTTGTGTACGGAACAATTGCAATGTTAATTAAATCAAATCAGTGGGAAATGTTCGATGTCCTTTGTACGACAGTGAAATTGATGGAATTAAGTGAACGAATGGTGCACGAAAGATCTTTGTGATTGTACGGAAGGTGCGTTCTACAATCAAATTTATGCTAATAACTGTCCAATGGCCCCAATTCTATACAACAAGCAGTTTTTAGTGTTGTACGACATAGAGAATGATGGCTCACATATAAAGGACGACTGAAATGTGTACGGACTGGTGTACGAATAACATAAAGGATGGTTCAGTGGAGGCACTGTAGATTTTTTTACAGCTGTCATTTATTTATTTATTTATTTTAACAAAATTCTTAATATATATATATATATATATATATAATATTTATGGTTTTCTTTAAATTGAAACATAATTCTGGACTTAAAAATTTGTAGCAGAAATTGTAACAGAAAATGCCCTGGCGTGGTCAAAGACCTAGAGTTCCAAGAATTCTGAAAGAATTGAGTGGCCAAAGGCCTATAGTGACGTTTCCAAGCACAATTGTTTTTTTGATCAAGAGTTTATAGGCCAAGGAACGGGGTTAGAAACGAAGCTCTGATACCACTGTGGTGAACCAAACCGGATGGCTCACATATAAAGGACGTCTGAAATGTGTACGGACTGGTGTACGGAGAACATAAAGGATGGTTGAGTGATTATTAATGCAGGACTGATTGTGCAGAGAGTGATGGGATGGTTGAGTGGAAGCTGATGTAAGTATTTTGATGGAATTTGTCATTTTTTTTTTTTTTAAACAAAAATTCTTTATATATATATATATATATATATATATATATACCTATATATATTATATATGGTTTTTTTTAAGTGAAACATAATTCGGACTTAAAAATTGTTGGTTTTCTTTAAATTGAAACATAATTCTGGACTTAAAAATTGTAGCAGAAAATGCCCTGGCGTGGTCAAAGACCTAGAGTTCCAAGAACTCTGAAAGAATTGAGTGGCCAAAGGCCTATAGTGACGTTTCCAAGCACAATTGTTTTTTTTATCAAGAGTTTATAGGCCAAGGAATGGGGTCAGAAACGAAGCTATGATACCACTGTGGTGAACCAAACCAATTCACTATGTAAATATCCAATTTAAATATGACAATACACAATAATCCATTAAGGATAATAAATATATTAAATAATAATGTATAAGAATAATGATATGAATGAGATGATATTACAATGGGGATGAGGGATTCTATATATATACCCACACAGGGGTGCCCTTTCATAAGAGACATGACCTTTCATATGCCACGTCTCTTCATAATTAATTATTAATCATTAGTTATTTATATTATTAATTATTACCTATTTAAATGTATTTTTATGTTCATAACATCGAGGTGACATTTCCTTTGTTGTTAGTTTGGTTTCTCAATTTATGTAGGACTCTAAAGAAATCCACTGGAAAACAGTCAAACGAATTGTCCACTATCTCAAGTGTACCACTTATTTTGGTATCAAGTATTATCTAAGTTCATATTTGTTGGTCGACTTCACCAACTTCGAATGGGATGGAAACAATGATGATTGGAACTCCACTTCTGGCTATGTGTTTCTCTTTAGCACTGGACTGTTCGTGTGGTCATGCAAGAAACAAAATGTAGTCTCTTTGTCGAATACAAAAGTAGAATATCACGGTGTCTTCAAGCAGGTACTGAAGAAGTATGGATCTACCAACATTTGGGAGAACATGGCCTCTATTGTGATAACCAGAGTTCTATATAGGTTGTTGACAATCATGTTTCCCGTAGTAAGATGAAGCATGTTGAGCTCCACACTCACTATTTGAGACAGTTGGTTCATGAGAATATTGTCTCTCTTGAATATTGCATAACACATGATCATGTTGTTGATATCTTCACCAAACCTTTAGCTGAAACTCGATTCATCAAGCTTTGTACGATTCTTGCGATTCATGAAGTTGTAACTATGGGGGGTATATCATGATGACATAATTTCACCTCTTGAATATCCAGAGACATGTGATAATGAGAGGGTGTTGGAACATCCAACATTTCTCCAGAGACTCCTTTCTCTTTCATTACTAAAGATCCCCATACCACATGATTTCAACTTCAAGGAAAGGTAACATGTTACACATGTCTGTGAAGAGGTAGCTTAGTGGCCACTTTTACTAGGTATCCTTACCGAGGTGGTTCTCACAAGAGGGAGGGAACCCGAGACAAATTTATATAGGACATTGGGATTTCATCTCCAAGCATATCCTAGTTACAAATTTCTCTTTTCTGCCTTCACTCATCTACGCAAGGGACCTCATCTCCCCCTGTTGTTAGTTGTTTGGAAGGCCCTATCCATATACTAGGTTTTGTTTAAGAGAATCTAGTTTATCTTATAGGATAGACTCTTTTCTCTTTATAACATGGAGCTGCTTGAGTTAGGCTATATTTATTTTGATTCAAACACACATATAACCACTTGATGCACCACCTAAGCACATAGTGTGTGTTGTTTGATCATTATTGGCTTAGTTTGTTGCTTTATTCTACTAGTCTTTTGATTATCTTGTTGCATATATAGGGTGATATTTTCATATGGTTATCATAGCTTCCCATAAGAGACAGTCTCTTCGGCTGCAAGGCCTTTGACCTAAATTCCCCATTCGACACACTATCTTCTCTACTCAGAAAAAAAGGTTCCCCACCATAACCCACCTTTGGTTTCTATATATTTTGAATCATAACCCCCCTCCACATTGAGGGGTGTTGGTACATCCAGTTCCTGACCCACTTCCACCTATTTTTTTCCTTCATCATCATCCCACCCAAGTTCCACCATGGTTGTGGATAATTTTGGATCTAACACCAACCAACCTTCTATGCCCTTCATAGAAGGTTTAAATATCCCCGATTTGAACAAGTTGATTAATGATCCAATCTTCCACGATCCTAATTCGCCCAATATCCCAAATAATATTCCCTTTAATATCCCAAAGTTTGAAGGTAAGTCTAAAGAGGATTCTTCCAACCATTTCATGTCCTTTCACCTGTGGTGTTCCTCAAATTCCATAAATGAGGATTCGATTAGGTTGCAACTATTTCAATGCACTTTGATCAATGTTGTAGAAAAATGGTACGTAGACCAACTTGATAAAACCCATAGAACCTTTGAGTCCATAGCCAAGTTTTTTATCACCTTCTTCCAACTTCCAATCCACCATGATGTAGGGATAGAAATCTCGACCAATTTTTGACAAACCATTGCCACTCAGATTTTAGATTACATCCATCAGTGGGATAGAAGACACAACTTGTGTAAAGATGATATCAATGATTCTTTCATCATGGAATGGTTAGTTGGGTAAGTATTAATATGAGTTTGAAAGAATTAAGATTAATATGAATTTAGTATATACAAGTGATTTGTGTTACTTAATGCAATCTTAAATAAATACATTAATGTGTTGTGTAAACCAAAAAATGCATTTGTAAAAAGAAATTGTAATACATTATTATTAATATTTAGCTCAAACTTCCATTCTAAAATTATGTAATAGTATAAACATTTCATCAAAATTTTACATCTAAACCTTCCCCAAAACTGTAACTACTAACTTATCCAAAAATCCTTTGACTATAAAATCATTTTCAAAGAAAATCACATACTTGAAGTACTTATATTTTAATTTGTGAATATTGAAAAAATAAATAAAATTCCTAAAGAAAACTTTGAATCAAAGTTGTAAAGGTTTTGTTATTAATTTAATTATGTAATTAATTGTTTGAATTGTACTTCTTGAAAGTAGATATATTGTTTCAATTAATCATAATGATTTATTTTTACAAAAGACAATATTATTTCATAGTCTAATTATTAATAATGCAATTTGCATAGGATTAGTTATTTAATCTAAAATGTGTTTTCAAGTTTTTTCCCATGTTCTTAAACATGTGGTAGTGGAAGTCTCTATGGAAATTGTAAAGAGGTTTAGATATTGTCTTATTATTAGTCCCTGTTGAAGGCCAGGATTCTTAACGATCGATTTATCATCGACTTTCAATTATTTTTGCTTTCACTAAAATTATCTTTGTGTTTCTCAAAGTTATATATAGGAAAATTAAAATAATTATTATTTTGTAATATTTTAATTGTTTTTATTTAAAAATCTATTGGCTAATAATATGTATGTCTTATTGCTGAGATTTTTGTTAATCCTAAGTTTTGAGTCTAGGATATCTTCGTATTTTCATTTACATTGTTTTATTGTATCTCTTATTGGCGAGATTTTTGTTAATCGTAGAGTCTATGATATCTTCCTATTTTCTTATTGCCACGCATTTTGTTAATTGTAGAGTCTATGATATCTTCCTATTTTCATTGACATTATTTTCGAGGTCTTTAAATAGCCTTTGACGAAAAAATACATATAGGTTCATGTATCATAGGTTTGAGGTTCACATATAATAAATGCACTATGCAAATTTTGTATAACCAAACTTCCATTAACATTTTTTCTTTTTTTTTGGCATATTAATGTCTCGAAAGGGTAAGTCACAATCGCATCACAATTTAAAGGGTAAGTCGAAAGGGTAAGTCACAATCGCATCACAATTTAAAGGGTAAGTCGAAAGGGTATGCAGTGAATTTTGGCACTATTGGCCACCCACCGCCACCACCATTGTCAATGCTCCTAATATATTCGCAATGCTCCTTATATATTTGCATTGTAGTTGACTTCTAGCACCATCATATGAACAAAAAAGTACGTTAGATTACACACTCCAGTCATCACTATCACTGCTTTATAGTCACTCCTTCATCGGTTCGTTCGTTGTGGTTGTTTGCACATGTTCCTTCTTTGTGGCTGTTGTTTGCACCTGCTTGTTGTGGTTGTTTGTTTCTGCAAGGTTGAAATACCCGTAAGTTTATACTATTTCAAAATAAACCTTACTATTTAATAGATTATAGACTTCAGTCATCACTATCACTACTTTATAGTCACTCCTTCATCGGTTCCTTCGTTGTAGTTGTTTGCACATGTTCCTTCTCTATGGATGTTTGCACCTGTTTGTTGTGGTTGTTTGTTTCTGCAAGGTTGAAATACCCGTAAGTTTATACTATTTCAAAATAAACCTTACTATTTCATAGATTACACACTTTAGTCATCACTATCACTGCTTTATAGTCACTCCTTCACCGATTCCTTCACTGTGGTTGTTTGTACATGTTCCTTCTCTGTGGTTGTTTGCACCTGTTTTTTGTGGCTGTTTGTTTATGCAAGGTTGAAATACTCAGAAGTTTATACTATTTCAAAATAAACCTTACTATTTCAAAATAGGTTTATGTTTTATTCATTGTTATTGTAAAATAGGTTTATGTTTTATTCATTGTTAATGTAGTAGTACTCTTATGTTATTATACTAATATGTTTATGTTATTCTACTTTTGCATGGTACTTATCAGGCTATTCTACTAGTATGTTTATTCTATTCATGATATTTTTTTTATATATTTTTTAAATTAGTAAAGAATATTTTTTTCTCGTTTATGTTATTCTACTAGTACGTTTACGCTATTCATGTTATTTTCTGTAAATATTTTTTAATTTAGTAAAGAATTTTACTAATGTATTAACACTTGCGTGCTCTATTAACACTTCTACAGTGTCAGTGAATAAATGAATAAATCAGCAATTAGTAGATCTGGATTTTCAGTGAATAAATCAACCGACTACTATTCTATTAACACTTCATGGGCAGCTTCTGGGTTTTGATTTAATGGAAAATGGCAGGTAGGATGACTATCTCTTCTATTCCACTGACTTCCTCTTCTATTCCAAAAGATCAACATGCCTATCATGGCCCGAGAAATACAAAATTGCAGTGGCCATAGCCAGGGGATAACTTATCTGCATGAATTGGCCAAGCCAACCATCATTCACGGGGACGTAAAGGCTTGGACGCCCATCTCAATGCTCTTGTCACAAACTTTGGTATGGCCAAGTTGAAGAAATAAGGGGAGAATACCCACTACAACACCCACTATTGGGATGCTCGGTAAGCTTTGGTGACTACTTGTATTGGCTTTGGGCAGATTCTCTATTTGTAGATTAATGTAATCAGCTCCAGTCATATTTAAAGTTTTAGTTTCCATTGGAATGTTTTTCATGTCCATCTAGCATGATCAACGTCCAAGTTTAAGTCCGCCACGGTAATTGTGAGTTGAGACTTACCTCTAGCTTCAGGATTGGGATCCTCTGTTGCCTTTTGCCTGGTGGTATGGGATGTTGTGATTACTTTATCTAGTGCACTAGACTTGGATTCTCTCCAAGGGAGTTGGTTGAGTTTGAAACAGAGAAATCACAAGATAGTGAACAAGTGGGATTTTGAAGGAGATAAAATCATCCACGGTAGACCTTCACGCATTGACAACATAGTTAGTGCATATGGTATGGAAAATATATATATAAGATCAGTTATAAATATAAGTAATTAGATAGGATTGCTCTAGTTGTCAACCAAGATTGAATGAACGGTGGCTCGAGTGCTTGATAAGTCTTCAAGTAGTCATTGTCGTTTATCCATGCTTTCGATGAGTCTTTAAGTAGTGATTGTCGTTTATTCATGCTTTCGATCTCGTCTACACAGACTCGATGTTGAGATAATAACCGAACTGTGGAGATGAAACGATTATATGGTCTTTCCTAAGGTTGGTATCCCTAACCCTGTACGAGTAGTTGGTAACGCTGGTACAAGTTCCACATCTCCATGCGAGCTCATCTAGGTAAGAGGTTGCAGTGGGTATATTGGTGTCACAATGCATGCCATCCAACCAGCCATCGAGGGAAGACAGATCCCAGGTTACACCCATACACCCCTTTCTCTGAAAACCCTTTCCGTTGTTCTTTCACATAAGACCTACAATTTCTTCTATTCAGACCTATCAAGTTATCCTCTACTCACCTGATCTAAAATGGAATCCCAAAAGAGTGAGTGAAAATCTAGATAACGCTGAGGAGAGGCTTACTATAGTGGACCGCCTACACTCTCACGCAGGAGAGAAAAAAGCATAGGGAGTAGGTCCAGCCGTAGATGATATATTTCAAGTTTCCAACCAACTATCATCAACAACATATTTCTAGGTGTTGGAGCGTGGAATGTGCCTATGACTCTTTCTATTCTTGTTTGAAAAAATTCATAAATAAAACACAAATTTATATGTATGTATTTCCATATGAACGTATATAATATTCCTTCTTCCCCACTGACATTTCCATCTCCACAAATCCAGTCAACTGAAAATCATGCATTGTACAAGCAACAAAGTCACTGCTAGAATATGCACCTTAGGAGGCGCTGCACTTTTCTTGTCCTTGCTATAATGTCCTAGGGGTTTTAAAAAAATCGTAATATCGAAACATCAATTTATTTATACTTATTAAACGGGTATAGGAATTTCAGATGCTTAAAAAATTAAAATAGGTAGAAATTTTCATCCTTGGAATTGAACAAATAATTCAGTTTAGACATTGTTCCAAGAAAACATTTTTTGAAATTTTTTTGATAGGTGTACAATCAAAATGTTCATTTTATAGAACTTGTAACAATAAACTAGTTTTTCGAGGTTTTGAGGTGATTCATCCCTTAAATTTACCATGACCTGGGTACATGAAGACACTCCCACATATTTCACACTAAAACATGAACCACTACTGGTGTTGTTGGGTAGCTGGAAACAAACACTACCCCCCCTTGTTCATATCTACTCATACTATCACACCCTCTACAGCTGCTCAAGGAAAATCTCATATTAAAAGAACTCTTGTCCCTGAAAAGCATTGTCCTCATGACTTGGGGCATTTAGGGAATGTCTGTGGTAGGGTTGAGAGAAGTCAAGTTGTTCCCACATATACTAGTACTTTTTTTCTTTACTAAAAGGTCATGGGGCATTTAGGTAATGTCTGTGGTAGGGTTGAGGGATGTCCAACTGTTCCCACAACTACTAGTACATTTATTCTTTACTAAAAGGTCGAGGATAAAGTTGAAGCTCAAGAATTCAAGGTTCTTCTTTTGAATGGAATTAATTCCATAGCTCTGTAGAGATTGATGTGCTGGCATACAGTACTTTATGCAATCATTTTCATGTAATTAATTTCCAAAATTTAACAAGAGTTATAAGTTGTTTCTGATCAGAGTTTCCAAACGCTAAACAATTTCAATGAAACTTGAAGCAAGAATCAAGATTCTATATATTTAACACACCATCTGAGTCACAAGATGTGCACTTACCCTTGATTCAAATGTTGCATTACAATCCCAACTAAATTTTCAGCATATATGGAAACGCGGTGCCATTGGACCATGCTCCGATCTTCATATTCTCTTGGTGATTCGTCTTCTAAAGGCCTCTTGTTGTTGTGAATAACACTGGTTCCCACAGAAAACATGGCGATAACTCGCCCACTTCTCAATCTCTTCTAAACTGGTAATTTCCCTACTTCCCCAAGAAAGATATCCTATATTTTTAACAAAACAAAAACCCAATTGTAAAAAAATGTTCAAGAACACATTTCAAAGAAAAAAAAAAAAAAAGATTAGATTTTAAGAGCAATGTTCAAGAATAGTAGATGGAAAAAAACCAAACTAATCTAGAAAAATCCCATGGGCTAATATTTGTTTACTTGTATAATTTTTCTAATTTTTCCTAAAAAGATAGTCCAATTTAGAATTAACATTTTCCCATCTTTCAATACGATCAAATTGTTTTACCTGACAGATTCACCAAGCCTGCCTATAAGAATATTAAAAGTACTTAAAATTTAAAAAAAATGCTAAAAATTATAGCTGATCATTTCGAGAATTATAAATGTTAGACAAGGTTTCTACCCTGTAAGAAAAATATGGTTCCTTGAAATTTTCCAGGAGTATGGTAAGAAAACCCCAATTTTATTGAATATTAAATCATAAAGGACATGGTTGACAAAATCTGGCATTGCCCCCATGAAGAAATCTAGCATTTTCAGCATGAGAGGAAGAACATAACATTGTACTACATACATCCATCCACTTACTATTCGAGTGCTTAGTGACCTCAAAGCCATTACAATAACCTCAAATCCACTCTCAACAAATAATAGTTTGATCCAAAAATAGTGGAGTAGCAAGTAGGTCGACTATTAAGTATCTTCACTAAGTTCTATTCTAGCCTATATGAAACTAGGGTCAAACATACATGCATTCTATTCCACGTGGTGCCAATGGTAAAAATCCGTTGCAGTAAAATTTTGGTTTTCACCACAACAACAGTCCATGTGCCACCTGATACATATTCCAAGACTGGTTGTTTCCACTTGCAATAGTAACAATTAACAAAGCACTGACTACTCTATCCTAGATCACCTCATTAACATAAATATATTAAATCTATTATATATCTCGAGCTCTGTGTTCCTCGTAATGTTTCTGGTATAGATATGGCAGGAAACTTTGACATTTTGGTGACAGGTTTAAACTTTATACATTTTAAATCTTTAGTTCTTTTTCTCTTATGATTCCATGTATTTCTTTAATTTCTTTTCCTTAGCATATTTGTTTAATTGTTTTCTCCTTAGATTTTATACACGGTTCTTTAATTGTTTTTTCCACATATTGTATACAAAGAAGAATCTGATGTTTCTTCTAACCTAATTGACTTTGAGCTCTTTGTAGTTGGACCCAGCGGATCTTGATTTTTATAGGATTGGCTATAGTAAATATTTTCATTCTTATGGAGTAGAATTCAAGGAGGAACCTGATGGCATTGGAGCTTATGCTGCAATAGATGTGCACCATCTTCACAGACCTAGGGTAATAAGTTGGCTTTTATAGTTCAAAGTACATACTTCTCCTATAATATCTTACATGTCTTTCTTGTTGCAAACCTGGCTGGTGATGTGTTTTCAGCCTGTTGTTATCTGTTTCCAATGTCTAATCTCCTTTATCTCCAATTGACATTGTGCAAGTGCATTACAACTTCCTGGTTGAGTATTGTTATTTGGACCAGTTACCCACTATGTAAAACCTTTGTGGTTGTTTTTATTTTTTTGATGAATATCTATTTCAATGGAAGAACTACAGTTCTATAGTTCATTTGTGAAGATATCCCCGTCTTTAATTAGTTATTTGGAGCATATGGAAGGTTCTTCAATGGAGGAACAACCCTCCAGTGAGAGGCCTATTGTGCCCATTTCCTTTTCCACCAAGTTAGTTAGCTTGGAGGGTGACAGGAAACTATATCAAGTTGAAGGAGGAGGCAGTGGTGGTGGTGGTGGTGGGGGATTATCTTGCAGGCCTAGCGTCAAGAGAGGAAGATGGGAATACCTTAATTTGGATGCAACTTTCCTAGCACACTCATTGACCAATGATTTTCCATCCCAAGATTTAAATGTTGGATAATTTTATTCAGTCTCCATACCTAATTACTCCAATGGAGACGAGTATTCATATGAGCCCACCATGTCTGTCCAATCTTCTTCCATTCTTAATCAGTAGATGCATGCTACTGAGCTACCCTCCCAAGGAAACTAATCATATTTTATCTGGCAGTTGCACCTTACAAGGAATGCACAAACATGGGTTCAGGGAGTACCCATACTCCTGTTGGTATGCCTGAAAAATAGGGTGGCAACAACATTGTCACTTCTGGGTGCCATACCATAGAACATCACTGCACAAAGAACTTAAATGTCACCCTTCCAAATTCGCTTCCAAATAACATATTCTATCAATGGGTATGATGTGAATGTGGCTAAGGTTTTGGCTGAACTCGAACGAGAGTGGTGAAGGAATGAAGAATTGTTGGATAGAATATGTTATTTGGAAGCGAATTTGGAAGGAAAGGATAAAGGTTATTCAAAGCCACCTCAGCAAGTATGATTATAGAATATTTATTCAACCCAAAATCATTTGATTCAATTTATTAGTCATCAGTGGTATTTTGGACAATTGCATATTTCAAGAAGGATTTGGTTGGTCACAAAACAATCTGCAAATAGTATTTTTTTCATAGACATCTAATGTCGCAATGCGTTCTAAATTATCTGCCTCTTGGCCTTACATATAATCTTTCCCTTTATGCTCATATGTTATCCATTAAAATTTTTGTTTTTTTCTCTAATCAACAGAGTTTAAAAATAAAACGACAAACATGACATTCTATTAGAACTCTGTAGGTTCCACAGAAAATGTGTTGGATTACTGAGAGGAGGGGTGAATCAGTAATAGCGTAATTATAATCCTTTTTCTCCAAATAATCCAAGTGTTATATCAATGTAGAATTATTATCCAATAATGAGAAATAGGAAATGAACAATAAAACACATACACAGTACACCAGTGTTTTATGTGGAAAACCAAATCAGGAGAAAACCACGGAATGCTTTTTCTTATTTGTCTTGAATAATTAGATTCATTGGAAGCACAAATTTCCTTTGTTTTCCAGCTGTAACTGGAAGGAGGCTCCAACCCCCTAGTTTCTCAGACTACAACTTGAGGGAAGCTCCAACTCCCCAATTCTCTGGCTACAACCAAAAGGAGGCTACAACCCCTTGTGTTCTCCGACTAAAATCAGAAGGTGGATACAACCACATGTCCTTTCCTCGGCCAACCTCCGTAAAGTATAAGTAGAATGATGGAACCACTGTCAATCTGGCACTGTGAGATATATTGTTGTACAACTATAACAACCTGTACCACTGACCTGTATCCAATCTGTACAAATGCCCTATAATCGATCTATACCTAAACTGAACATGTATATACAAAAATTATAATAGATACGTGACCTGTAGTGTTGCATCTCGTGTATGTATGCGCCCTATCTGTTATGCAGCCCGCGTATGTATGCTACCAAAATGTTATGCAGCCTACGCATGCCTTTTGAAAACTAGGGTTTCCTTTTCTTGAAAACTTATGTCCTTCTGTAACTTCATTCATATAGATCTGTAACCTGTCATTGTATCTAGACTGTAACTGTACCCTGTGCATACATCCTCATATATAAACTTTACTCAAGACAAGTATGTCTTTCTCTAGTCATGTGTCATATAGGTATGTGTAAGTATAATATCCCTCACATGATCTTATTCATCAACCCCTTTATGATATTCAGTCTCTCAATACATCAACTACTACACATATACAAGCTCTCTACCATGTACCATAAAAACCCTTATCCATATGCCAAGAAATACAAGATGTGCCTCACAAGAAGTATCAATGATGAATATACCCGCACTGTATTTTTGTAGATCTGACTTATGCAGAAGATCCCCTGAAGCCACTAGTCTCTCTACGGATAATCCTCTAATCTCCATTTCCATTCCTCATGCATACATCAAAATCCAACTATTCATAGAAATAAAACATACCTTTTGAACCAATGGATGGATCTGATGTATCAAAGGACTTTAAACCTTCTTGGGAGCTTGATCTTATAATCTAGAACCTCTGCATCTTCATCTCTTCAAGTTTACATGGATTTACCAACATGTACACACCTTGTACATAGACATCCCACGTATAACTCAACATGTATGTAGCTTGTACATAAACAACCCACATATAACTCATCATGTACGCACCTTTTACACAGACAACTCGCGTACACCTCACAAAATAGGGTTTTGCTGTAATTATGAGAATTTTGTCGTCAACCCTTCGTGCTACCTTAGACGTTCACCACTTCATATGTATCCACAAGTATTTACAAGAAGCTTTACACAAAAAAATAGATATACAATATGTACAAGTGTATGTATAATGAGTGATCTTTCCCTCGTATTTCTATCTTCATGTAGCCTTACACTTTCCTTATTTTAGGGCTTCTTCGTTTAAAATAATTTCTTTTGCAAAGCACTTTGACCGTTGGGGGCTTCTATAAGACTTATGAGGGGTTCTCCAACTTCATATGGTCATAAATCTCTAACCGTGAGGATTTATGTGACATTCCACATACCACCAGAAATGACATGACAAGCACTATCCATCTAGGATAGTTTCACTAACAAATTCACTGTCCTTGATCTCATTATTACTCAAATAATCATGGGTTCTCTC
>SNQJ01S0126110.1:18777-52577 GCA_010110895.2 Picea sitchensis
TGTCCAACTTCACTCACCATCTAAAGTTGGACCTGTGTAGTGTCGTTCTTCCCAGGGAGATTTTCAATCTGCTCAAATCCGTCCCCACAACAACGCCAAGAATGTTAGCACTAAAAGTCACACCTTGACTGCTAAAGTGTAAGCTTAGCACCCATCAGAATGTAAAAGATAATTTTGGTTTTGAATAGGTGGATCAGAAAGATGGAGAAAGAAAGGGAGAGGGAAGCAAACTAGAGATCAGTAGGCTACACCAATGGGCAATGGAGTCACAAACATTATACTCATCGAAGGCACAAAAGTTGCTCAACGAAAAACAAGATTATATGTTGATAGGTGGAAGAATGAAGAAGGAAAACATAAGATAGAATGTTCACTAAACAAAGATCCTCTCAATTTAATGAATCGACAAATACTTGAATATAAACAATGATTGATGTGAAAAATACAACAGATCCTTTGCTGCTTAGGGATCCATAAATCATTGATAGCCTTTGATCCTCAAATATGCAATATATTCAAATAAGAAGAAATATAAACAAAAGAGTTACAATCTGAAATCACAACTCTCATGAGTCTCCAATAACAGTAATGCTTACAAATCATAAAATTCCCACAGGATTACAAATGAACACACACAGGAAAACTGCCTACTACAGCTCTCTCTAGCCTCTCTTGGCTCATGAATCCCCTTTCTCCAAGAGATCTCTCATTCCTTAAATAGAAAATAGAATCCAAATAACCATAGGAGGTAAAATCCCATCTCCTCCATTGGATTCTAAGCCTTGGAGATAGGTGGCAACAATCAAAGAGACAAAAATCCAACAAACTGCTAATTTTTCAGGAATTTGTTGGAAGTCATTAATAAATTGTTTCCACCTCATTGCATGAGGCCTTTGATGAAGTTGAATCTTAGGTGCAGGTGTCCCTTGAAATCTAACTGATCCTTGAGAATCCATTTGAATCCTCCTTGTTAGGTGGCAACCTCCCAACAAGGCGAATATCAAAACCAAGACTGCTACAGGAAATTCGGTAGTGTCGCTGTAAAACAATTGGTAGCGCCATTTCTATGTCTAATATCTCTCAAACCATTTAACACATTTTGAAAAAATGAGAGAGGTTTTTATTATTTGGAATGTTATGAACAAAAATGTCCTCCAATTTTCAAAAATACCTTCTCATTTGTTCATAATCCAAGTTTTAAGTTAGTCACTCAAAACTGGCAGAAGTGTCCTTGCAAAATAATTCTGCACAATTTGGTCTCTGCCAAAATTTCGGTAGCACCTTTTGGTAGCGCCATCCTGGTGTGCCTGCTTGCAATTCGGTAGCGCCATCATAAGTCACATCTACATCACTTCAACGTTGACAAATTTGGTAGCATCTGACATGAAAACAGATTTGGTAACAACCTATGGAATTCATAGTGCCATCATTACACTGCTTAACAGATTTGGTAGCATTTTATGTAGTAAAATGGCAGACCATGCTATATAGACAATTTACGCAGCGCCATGGCTCTATGGAATGTTTGTGCTCTTCTATATGATGAGACTAATCAAGAAACTTGAGTTGATATGTTATAAGCATGTATATGCATGTACAGGTTACTTAGTTGCTTATGGAGAGGCGAGCCTCTTCTGGCTGCAAATTCTTGTGCTAACACAACTATTAAAAGAAAAATGAGAGCATCAATACATATAATTAAAAGAAGCAGTTCATGTTTTATAACGAATGTTCATTATTTTAGTTAAAAGGAGAAAATGTCAATATTAAAATGGACCTAATTGATGGAATTTCCTTTCAAACAATATAAAATGAACAATAGATGGCCAACACAAGGAATAAAAACTTCAGCATGGATTGATGAAATTGTTGGCAGCAGGGAGACTTGTGAAGCAGCGAAGGGATGAAGTGAGGATGAGCTTTGCTGGTTCTCATAAGGTGAATAGTTTACTTGTCAACTTGTTGTATTTAGGCCTGATTTTATTCAACGCTAATCAGTTTCTGATATGCATGTTCTTACCTTGGGTTATTACCACCACTGCTCCATTCCATTTTGGCTCAGCTTTCTTCTTCTTTTGTTCTTGGTCTTTCTATTGTAACTTTGTTCAAGGCTAAATACATGGCCCAAGTCTATGCAGAGACTTGTAAATTCCAAAGGGAACATTTTAAAATAAAGATCAAAGTCTTTTAGGCTCTGAAATTGTTTATTTATTTATTTTCTTTTAAATCTCAATTTTCTTCATCTTTTCTTAATTCGACACTTAAAAAGTAAAAAAAAAATAAAGTAAAACAAACTAATGGATTTATTATTTTTGTGAAAGTGTGTATATAATTTTCTTTCATTTTATTTTTATTAGCTAGTTTTAATAGTTACAAACTTTTGTCTACCTTCTTCATTTATTTTATTATTTTCTCATTTTAACTTTTAAATAAAAATAAAAATATTACTACAGTGTTACTATAATTTGTTTTGATAGTCTTTAAACTATTTTTTTTTGTTTAAATATGTCATTTCTTTTAATTAGCACTAACATATTTTAAGTCCTCATTAGTTTTGTCTTAGTTACTTTCTTACAAAATAAATACAAAAACATTTTTGAATTAGAGTTTTTCTTTTACATATTTTCTTTAGTTTGATTCCTTTTAAGTTATTATTTAACTTTGTTATTTTAATTTTATGAACTCATACATAAAAGAATAAAAAATAAATATTATAAAAATACAAATAAAAAGGGAATTCATGCTTGGACTTTAGATTAGAGGAGATTTTTCAATTTAGCTTAGAGTTTAATGTGTTTTCTTATTGGGGCTCTAAACCCAGGGTGACATTCCCGTCTCTTCACGCATAGCCCCACGGGAGGTTGAGATGTTGGTGTTAGAGACTCTCTAGTCCCTTGACATCAACACACATATTCTAGGTGGATATTGATTGCCTCTCACCTAATCCAACTGGCTTATTTTGTATGTTTTCATGTTAGCACATCTTGTAGTACTTCGAGGGCCGTTTTGGATCCCTAAACAGAGTTTTTTGGATCGCCATAGTAAAATTGTAGACAAAGTTAGAGTTCGATGGTGTAATGTGTATTTCTCTAAAATACGTTTCCAACGGGCTATCATGTGCCTAAAATGGAGGTCGTATGGAAAAGTTACGACCTCGGGAAGTTGAGGTACCAACTTACCCATAAGGGCCCACATGAATTTTGGCGTTTCACCTCCTACGGTTAGGTTTTTGGATGTCTATGGTTTTGGAATTCATGAGTAATATTAAAAAGGCCTCTGGAGCCTCATTGTGATCATTCTTCTCAGAAGGATGCATGTAGCAACCACATCTCTTCTCAGAGATAGCTACCACCTTTCGAGCAAGTGTTTCAGTTCTGCAGTTTTACAGGTTCAACCTATTTCATTTATTCAATAGAAGATATTGTTCACTGGATATATGTGTTGTTCTTCCTATCTCCATGTTTATTGTATTCAGTCTATTAATCAATTCATTCCGCTCCTAAATTTGGATCAGTGATATCAGAGTGGTCTACTCTTCATTTATTTTTCTTCGTGCATGTCCTCGACAAGATATGGGTACAAGAAGTTGGGACTCAAACCAATCGATTCGTTGCAAGATTGATCACGCCGATCCCGACAACAACCCATGGGAAACGAAAAAAAATATGATGGAGAAGGAGATCCTTTTAAAATGTTGCTCGAGGAAGCCCTTGTGTGACAAAGGAACGAAATCATGGACAACTTTGTGTAGATCCTTCGACAGTTTCCCACAGGAGAAGCATCTTCATCAAGCAACCATGCAACCCCCTTCAAGGTACAGGTAAGTTTTGATATTCCATTATTTCAAGGACTGATAGATGTGGATGTTGTAGATAAATGGTTGAATCTGCTCGAGGGGTATTTTTCAGTCCATAATTTTTCCTATAGGGAAAATATTACTTTTGCACTCGTCAAGGCCATCCTGCATGTCAAGGATCGATGGGACACTTACTCTGAGCAAAGGACCATACATGAATCTACAATATTTTTGGTTTCCCCTACATGGGATTCATTTTGGGATGCCATTAAAGTACAATACTACCTTGTTGGAAGCTACGAGGACCAGTACACCAGATGGACCACCCTGTGTCAAGAAAGGGACCAGACAGTACCATATTTCACCAATATTTTCCATACCCTGTGCACCAAGTTGGGTATCAAATACTCTAAGCCACATCTGGTGCTAAAATACCGCGGTTGTTTGCATAGATACATTCCAACATAAATGGAGTTTATGGACATCGCCTCATTAGGTACGGCTTATAGATATGTTTTCAAGACTGAGAAGAAATTTAAGCAGAAGAGGCGAGAGTTTGGATCTGCAAACTCCTCACAACCAAAGCAGGGAAAAGGCGGCCCCAACCCACAACAAGGGACAGAGCAAAGATGGTCACTCTCAGGACCATAGTCCAATTCGCAACACAAGAAGGGAAATGAGAAGACGAAGAAGGACACGAGAAAATTGTGTGAATACCGTAAAATCCCTTGGCACAAAATTGAAGAATGTCGCTCCAAGAAGTCACTTGTGGCCGAGTTGAAGGCTTTCGAGTCAGAGGCTGATTCTGATTTTGAATCAAATCCAGAAGGAGGGAAGCATATTATCGATGTTGAACCAAGTGCCACTGTCGCTACCACCAAATTCCAGCCAAGCGAACCAGAAGAACCAGAGGAAGGGGAATGCCTCTTTCACTCACAGATGTGGGTAAAGGGGGGTCTGCTTCATTTCATTGTCGATAGCGGCAGTCAAAAGAACTTGATCAATAGAGGTCATCAAGCAGCTGGACCTATCGAAGACACCGCACCCGCAACCCTACACCATCGGCTAGCTTCGCCAAGGAAGAGATCTTCGTGTCAGCCAATAGTGTCATCTACCCTACGGCATCAAGCCCTTCAAAGATGAGGTATTTTGTGATATTTATCCCCTTGAAGTTTGTGATGTTCTTTTAGGACAACCATATTTGTAGAAGCGTCATGTTGTGTATGAGTCTAAACCCCGTAATGTTATTATTACTTTGGGTAGACAATTCTACAAGATACCAGAGGGAGCGCCACCTACCGCTATTTCTTTAATCTCTGCTAAGCAATGTAGTAAGGTCATTTCACAGACTCGAAAGTTTGTCTCCTTTGTGATCTGTGCTCACAGTAAGTAGAAGGTTGTCGCCACATCAATGGCCTCTACATAGAGCCTCTCTTTGCAGTATAAGCAAGTGGACGGGATCGTGGAAGAGTACAAAGACATCTTCTCCTCACCCACCGGGGTACCGATGCACTACCAAGTCAAGAATCCAATTTATCTAACCCCCGATGCACCTCTACTTAATGGACATGTCTATCATTGCTCGCTGATGGAGAATGACAAAATAAAGCGTCAGATCCAAGAGCTTCTTCAAAAGGGGCACATCAGACCTAGCTCCTCCCCTTGCGGAAGCCCGATTATACTGGTGTAGAAGAAGGATGAGACCTGGCGACTCTGCATTGATTACAGAGAATTAAAGAAAATCACAGTCAGAAACCGGTACCCAATTCCTGGGATTGATGACCTTCTTGACCAACTCAAGGGGGAAAAGTTCTTCAGCAAGATTGACCTAAAGTATGGCTACCACTTGGTTCCCATCGAACCAACTGATGTCCGAAAAACAACTTTCAAGTCTAAATAAGGTCTCTTCAAATGGTTGGTCATGCCCTTTGGCCTAACAAATGCACCAACCACTTTCATGAGGTTGATGGATGATGTATTGAGACCCTTCACCAACTCTTTTTTGGAGGTATATTTGGATGACATCCTCATCTTCAAAAGAACTTGGGAGAATCACATGCGACATATTCAACAGGTTTTGAGCACTTTGCGGCAGCACACGCTGTATGCCAACTTGGAAAAATGTTCCTTTGGCATGAACAAGTTCCAATACTTGGGATACTTTTTTTATGAGCATGGGGTACATGTTGATCCCACTAAGATCCAAGTCATTCGTGATTGTCCAACCCCGACCACACTAACCGAGCTTCAAAGCTTCTTGGGACTGGCCAATTTCTACCGACGGTTCGTGTTTGGATTCTCCCATATTGCATGGGCCCTCAACCACATGACCAAGGGCGATGGTAGGGAAACGTTCATGTGGGGGAAGGAACAACAATGAGCATTTGATGATTTGAAGCATCACTTTTTCTTAGTTCCATTACTCTCCTTGACCGATCTACAACAACCGTTCGATATTGAGACTGATGCATCTGACTATGTTGTAGGTGTAGTTCTCACTCAACATGGTCATCTGGTGGCATACCGTAGTGAGACACTCTCATATATTATCTGTAAATACCCCACCTATGACAAGGAAATGTATTCCATTGTAAAAGCATGTCGTCAATGGAAACATTACATTCTGGGAAAGGAGATGATCATCCACACTGATCACAAGCCTCTACAGTTCATACAAACACAGGGGAAGTTGCAGAACGACCACCATCAGAAGTGGTCCACCTACTCGCAGTAGTTCCATCTCAACATCAAGTATAAGACAAGGAACACAAATCATGTCGTTGACTGCCTCAGTCGACCTCCTGTGGCTACAGTCACCAATGTGCTCCATTCCTGTGGACATGAGGCATCTGAGTGGCCCCAACTTTATCATCAAGATCCAGATTTCGCCACCACCTATCAGCTCTTGGGTACAGGCGTGACTGCCACCGATTTTCACATTTAGGACGGGTTGTTATTCCATCTGGGTCATCTCTTTGTTCCTGCAAGCGAGCGTGCAAAGTTGATTTGGGAAGCCCACTATAGTCGAGTGGCAGGACATTTTGGTGTGGAGAAAACAATGGTCGTTCTCCAGAAACATTTTTATTGGCCAAAACTTCGATAGGATGTCAACAAGTATATCAACTCTTGCACTACCTATGCCATTTCCAAGCCAACCATCAATAAGCAAGGCTTATACACCCCTCTTCCTACACCCGAGAAGCCTTGGGAATCCATCTTGATGGATTACATGTTTGGCCTTCCATTCATCAAGCATGCCAATGATTGTGTATTTGTGGTCGTTGATCGATTTTCGAAGATGGCCATCCTCACAGCCTGCAAGAAKACCATCACAAYGGCATATACTGCCAATCTCTTCTTCGAACAAGTGTGGGTCCATTTTGGGATACCATAGACCATCATCTCTGACTAGGATAGCAAGTTCCTCAGCACATTTTGGTCGATTCTCTGGTCATTATTGGACACCAAGCTCACYAAATCCATTACTTTCCACCCCCAAACAGACGACCAAATAAAGGTCGTCAATCGGATGATTGTGCACATCATGTGCATTTACAAATCTAAGMATTTTCTTACATGGGATGAGAGTCTCCCCTATGTTCATCACAGTTACAACAAAGCTYTCCATAGCTCCACCGACCATAGCCCATTTCAGGTGGGACGGGGATTCCAATCCTTGGGTCCCATTGATGTTGCACTACCTCTAGAAACCACACATACAGACTCTTCCCATGTTCAATTTGAGACTGACAAAGCCACAAGATTCATTGAGCGGATTCAACACATCCTCCAACAGGTCCATGATATTTTGCAGAAATCCAATGCTAAGTACAAGCAGCGCCATGATCAACACAGGGTACCACATCAGTTTCAGGTTGGAGACAATGTCGGTTACACTTGTAGAAGGAGCATCTTACATGGCCTCATCAAAAGATTCACCCACTTCTCTATGGCCCTTACACCATCACCAAGGTTGTGGGTAACAATGCTTTTGAGCTCAACACTCCACCATTCCTTGGCTTACACCCAGTGTTCAATGTGGACCTCCTTCGGCCATATTTTCCACCATTTTTGGACACCTCAGAGATTGAAAAACAACTGACACCAACAAATATCAACCTTGACTACATGGAACATGCATCCACTGATTAGATAGTGGACACACAGGTCAAGGGCACTCGTCAACAAAGGATCCAACTTTATCAAGTTGTCAAGGCAGGGAAGCTCCTACACCAAGGAAAGTGGCTCACTCAAGGCCAAATCCAATAGAATTTTCCTCACTTGATGGGGGGACTCAACACAATGGAGAACATTGCTTCATAAGGGGGGAGGATTGATCCTGGTGGATATTGGTGGCCACCCACCTATTCCAACTGCCTCCACTTGTTAGTTTTTAGTTTAGAATATTCTTCTGTACTTCTTTGTAATTGTGGGTTCTACACTTTTGGGGTTGTCTGAAGCCTGACACATCTTCCAGGTGGATACTTGTGGCCTCTCACCTAATTCAACTACTTATTTTGTATGTTTTCATGTCAACACATATTGTTGTACTTCCAGGGTCGTTTTGGATCCCTAAATAATGTTTTTTTGGATCACCACAGTCAAATTGTAGACAGAGTCAAAGTTTGATGGCATAATGTGTAGTTCTCTAAAACACCTTTCCAACGATCTATCACACGCCTAAAACGAAGGTCGTATGTAAAATTTACGACCCTGGGAAGTTGATGTACCAACTTACCCATAGGGGCCCACATGACTTTTGGAATTTCACCTCCTAGGGTTAGGTTTTTGGATGTCTAGGGTTTTGGAATTCATGAGTAATATTAAAAAGGTCTCTGGAGCCTCATTGTGATTATTCTGCTCATACAGATGCGCGTAGAAGACACATCTCTTCTCAGAGATAGCTACTACCATTTGAGCAAGTGTTTCAATTTTGCAGTTTTACAGTTTCAACCTATTTCATTTATTCAATAGAAGATATCGTTCACTGGATATATGTGTTGTTCTTCATATATCTGTGTTTATTGTATTCATTATGTTAATAAGTTCATTTCGCTCCTAAACGTGGATCATATCTTAGGCTAGATAACACTAGAGAGAGAGACCAAGAACCACCCCAAAAGATCCACCCTCCATCCTTGCATTTTTAGCTTCAAACTTGCGCCATACTTGAGAGAGTGAGTGAGGTGAGGTGGTACAAATGAGCTAGATCATCTCTTATTTATAGTGGTTCTTGTCAATTGTTTAGGTCGACTTTTCCTTTTAGAATCTAATACTTTAATATTAATTCTTTTACTGGGCCGACTTGTCTTGTAGGGTTTTTACACATCTAATTAGGGTTTCTCTTGCTTCCAAAATATTCTATTTTAGACAAAGGTTACACATGGAGGTTAATACCTCCCGCAACTACTATAATATCAACACCATCTACTGTTGGAAATGACATGATGAGGATTATCCATGTGTGTGGGTTGTGCATGCATTTACAATGTCTTTCACACTCTTTTTCTTCAAACAACTTCAGGATTCATGACCACACCTCTGAGGCTTCTTAACCACTTCACCATATTTCCAAGGCTTCTTGTAGACTTCTTCAAAGCGTCTTCTTGTGAGGGACATACTTAGAGATACAACATAATGAGACCACTTTGGAGACTTCTTAAAATACACCCATTACTTGGAACTCTTCTAGAGTTGACATCTAGGGTTGACATCAATGATAACTAACTTTCCAACAGATACAGAAATAGAATATGCACTACCAAGCTTAGCAAGAATGAAATATATGCCTTGATCTTCTGGTAGATCTATTTTTCATTCTATACATAAGAGTCTAAGTGTTTTGAACTTAGATAAATAATCTTCAATGCAAGGAAAACCATTTGGACTTCAGGTAATTAACTGATTCTCCAACTGATGGGTTGACATAATATTGTGTTTACCAAACACAGATTCAAGATTTTCCCAAGCATTATCATGGTCATTAATTCCTTGAAGGTGAAACCTTAAATTAGGAGAGATGGACATTCCAATCAACCTGTGTGCTTCATCATTCTTTTTTTCTCATTTGACTTTCTTTTCATCATCAATAGGTTCTAGTTCTTTCCCCATGGTAATTTGGTACAATCATTTACTTCTTAATACATTCTCCATATGGGATTTTCATGAGAAGTAGTTGGTACTGTAAGAAAAATATCAGTAGGATATGCCATATTAAAATATGCAGAAAAAGATGAAGTTGATGGTATGGATGGAAAAATATCGAAAAAATAGGTTGTTTTAAAAAAACATCACTGAAAACGGACTTTGGATGTGAAAGTTATGTTCTTTTTAAAAAAAAGGCATAAACAATAATCAAATAGCCACGTAGAAAGTAGAAGTTGGTCCACATGGTGATGTTCCTCCTAACTGTGCTTATAAGTTCATTTTTAAATAAGTTTCTTAATAAGTCTCACTTTTATAGAATAAGCAGGAATCACTTTTACAATGAAGTTACTTTGTAAATGAAAGTTGTATGCAAAATAAATTAAAAAATATATATTAAAGTTATTTAATAGTGATTCACTTTTATAACTTAAGTGAAATGCACTTTACAATGATGTTGCCTAACTGTCATACGTTTTGGCCTTTTTCGTCGAAATCTAGCGACATAAATCTACACTAAATCACAATTTTATGTTGTTTAAATTGTATTTATGTATGCCGAAATGGATTCAGTGTGCTAAAAAACCCTTGGGGCACTTGGATTATATAGAATTAACCACTCAAATATGCATATCCAACAATTTCTCACTAGATTTTGGGTAAAATTAAAAATAAAATATCATCGGAAAATGGCCAAAACATAGAACAATTAAACTACGTCCTTTACAATGAATGCATGAACTTTAAAAAAAAAAGTAACAAAAGAGAGACTTGAACTCAAAATGTCTTACTAAGTAAAGTAACTTTTAACCAAGTGAGCTAGTGCAAAACGTATTATATTGTTTAGGAGGATTGTTTTTGTTGTTATTGAAAACCTTGGAGAGCGTACCCATAAAAAACCATTTTCACACAAGATATTTTGTTTTGCTTCTCGACAACAAAAAGGGTTAGATCTTGATTAGCTTACTTGGCAAATGCAAGTTTTCCCTCTATTTTTTATTTGTCGAGATCTCACAGAGCGCACGACAAAGAGCACACGTAGACAAGAAAACCATTTCCGATATGTTTCTGATTTGTCAAGATCACACAGGGAGCGAGGCAAAGAGCATACATAGATTGAAAATAGTAGAAAAACGAAAAAAAAAACTAGAAAAATGAAATAAAACCGAAATATTGACTCTACAAAAATTTAAAAGGGTGTGTTTGGGCTTTATACCTCCGGATCTGACTGAAATAGTTGTATCTTGGGAAAACATAAACCTTTTCGAGTGAAACAAAACCATTCATGACTGAAACAAGTGCTCTGGACGCAATGGAACAGTCCTCTCAGCCCAAAAATATATGAAAATGGTCGAAACTAGAGATGAGGCAACACGGCTTCACGATCTCGATCAACAACGAGAGCGAGTCTTCAAATATGCTCTAATATCACGTTTCACAACACACGTATTCTAACAGAGGAAGAAAACATTCAGTAACCACTCACACGACTAAATCAAAGATCAACACACTAATGTTTTGATGTGGTAAAACCCCTATGGGGAAACATTCACGACCCCGACCAACATGGACACTTGGAGAAATTTATTAATGAAAAAGAAAAGGATTACATAGAGATTTACAAGAGAGTTTTTCACAACTGATCATCGACAAATTACTCTCCATGCTCCTTAAATATAGATCATGGACCAATCAGGTGTTAAGCCATGGATCAATGTAATCGTTAAGATCGAGGAGAATATGAATCGTCAGATCACTCTATGTCGGGAACATACCGTAATTGTCAAATTTCCTAACTACAAATGCATACTAATGAATACTAAAGAAACACACTTTTACCTAATGACACATTAGACCAATTTAATCTTAACTAACTCCTAAGTGTATAAATATCCTAACTTCTAATGTGCTTATTGGAATGTATTGGTTGGAGTCACATCATGTTAAAGTTGAATACTACAATAAAAAATTTCACTATACTGGTGATAAAGGGAATGCAAGAATAATGTAAGGCACTCCAAGATCAATATCTATAAAAGAGATTTTAACTTTATAAGTTAAGAAGTGTTTCTAAAATAATTGTAAATTGAATTGTAGTTCATGTAGTGGTGCCATCTAAGGGTAAGGGTCAAAAGCTTAAAGACTTTTCATACTTGGAATAATTTAGGGGTGTATTTTTTGCTAAAATAAATGGAGTTCATCCTAAGAGGAAAACGGATTTATCAATAAACCATGTTCCTAGAGTCAATCCTACATCTAAAACTTTGGACAAGATGAATATTCCAAAGTTGTTAGAATTGAAGAAATTGTTCAATAAAGGATATATTTATCTTAGTGTTTCACCATGGGGAGCACTATATCTCTTCATGAAAAAGAAGGATGGACACTTAGTTGATGCATTGATTTCAAAAAAATTGAACAAAGTTACTACAAGAATAAATGGACACTTAGTTGATGCATTGATTTCAAAAAAATTGAACAAAGTTACTACAAGAATAAATCCCCCTTGCCAAGAACTAATGACTTGTTTGACCAAATGAGAGGAGAAAAAGTCTTATCCAATATTCACTTAAGAATGGGATATCACCAAGTCCAAATAAAGAGTAAAGATATTTTTAATAAATTTGTATTGGTGTCTTTCAAATTGACCAACACACCAACTATCTTTATGTGTCTAATGAAGTGCTTTTACAAGTACCTAGATAAGTTTGTACTTTGTGTTCCTTGATAATGTTTTGATCTATTCCATATATGAAGAGGAACATGAAGAACACTTGCTACTAGTCCTACAAGTGTTGAAAGAACACAAGCTTTATGTGAAGTTAATCAAGTGTGAGTTCTAATAGAGGAAAGAACATTGTCTTAGTAACATTATCTTTGAAGAGGAATATCGATGGACCCTAAGAAGATTGATATCATTATTGAATGACCCACTTCGAGAAATTTTTTTGATGTGAAAATATTTATGTGTTTCACTAGATATTATAGAATAATTCATTGAAGTATTCTCCAAAAATGATTATACTATTACAACCCTTTAGAATGAGAGGAAGGAGTTCAAATGGACATAATAATGTGAAGAAAGCTTTAGTTGTTGAAGAAACTTCTTAACAATGCACCCATCTTGAAGATTGCAATGTTAGATGGAGATATTTTTGTCTACATGTTAGGTGCATGTATCAAAAGAAATGGAGGAATCCTTACACAAAATGGGTATTCCATATTCCATAAATCTTGGCTACTGAAGGAGTAAGAGATTAAATATCCTACACATGGCTTAACACTTGTTATGGTAGTGCATGATTTAGATATGTGGAGACACTACCAACATATTGGAAAGAAGTTCAAGCTGAGAGCAAATCTTGATAGCTTAAATTACCTATTAAGACAATCACCTCTTAATTCCAAATAAAGAAGGTGGTTCGAGTTTTTTTGTGAATATGATTTTGAGATCAAGCACATTAAGGGTAAATAAATTAAAGTTGGAGATACACAGTAAAATAAAACATTTAGCAACCATTACTACCTATGAGTCAAATGCAAGAAACACTTAATGATCTCATGATTGGTGAATATTAGGTCTCTAAGTGAAGGAAGAAATGCATAAAAGAAAATATAAAACACATTGTAAATATGAAAAGTATTAATTAGCAAACAATGGACTTCTTACATATAGAGACGATGTATGTCCCTAAATCTATGGAGTTTAAAAAGCTTGTCTTAATGTGATTCATGATGCACACCTTACACATGACATCCAAGTTACCTAAGGACCATTAGAACTATGATAAAACAATACTTAAGTCCATGTATGAAAAGGATGTTACTAAATATATTTCTAGGCGTTTTGAATGTTAATAGGTTATAATAGATCTTCAACACCTTGTCGGATTGCTACAACTTTTATTACTTTCAAAATGGAAATGAAAAGTAGTCATGTCAATTGATTTTATCATTAGTCCACCTAAAATAATGAGACAACATGGTTCCATCATGGTGTTGGTAGAAAAGTCAAAGAACATTGCACACTTTATCTTATTTTGATTTACACGCAAAGAAATGAATATAGTTGAGATATTTATGAAGGAAATAGTCAAGTTATATGGAGTACCCAATTCAATTATTTTAAATCAAGATATGTTCACATCAAACTTCTAAAAGAATGTATCCCAATCATTCAATACACAACTAATTTTTAATACAATCTAGCGTCCATAATCAATAAGTAGATTGAAATGCAACACTTAAGGTGATAAAGAATCCAGACTGTAGTTTTCATTTTACCTCACAGACTCCCTATTCTGCTATTACTCTTTCAAAGGTATCTACTGAACTTTCGGGAGATTTACATGATTATCCTAGGCCTCCTTGCTCCACTTAGTTTGTTTCTAGTTTACCTAGCCTATCAACCTTTCCTGTGGAGAGGATCTTTTCCCAACAGCCTGAAACTTCCCACTGTAACTCTCAGAACAAGGTCAGAGTGACTCCATCTCCTACTGGAAGGAAGCAGAAGCTTTGGAAACCTAATAAAGTAACAAAGAAGCTTGTTCTGGGGTCTGATATTGGTTTAGAAGAAACCTGCCTTATGTCTCTTTGTGGTCTGGTCGGCCGAGTCTCCTACCACTATATACCACAAGAATCTCTTCGAGCGTGGATGGAGAAGACGTGGAATCCTATTTTAGGATATTCATCGGAGGTTTTTTTCCTGGCAAAAGGATGGTTGGGTTTCATATGTCGGTCGCCTGAGGACAATGAAATTTTACTGGCCTCCCGGTGGTTGTTTGGTGCTAGCAGTATCATGTTGAAGAGATGGAGGGCTTCATTTGATCCAGACACAAAGTATTTTCCTCAGAGACATCTCTGGGTCCTAATACCAGGGCTTCCACTCCACTTTTGGAATGAAGGTGCACTTAGAGCTATTGGAGATGCTCTGGATACCCTTATCTCGCTTGACTTTGTTTCTCTCAAAGCTGTGAATAGGAAAGTGGGAAAAGTTCTAGTGGAGCTGGATATCCATGGCGGATTACCAGAGGCTATTGATATTGAATGGCGTGGCAGGAGGAAAAAAAAAAACGTTTAGATTATATGGGGATCCCCTTTCAGTGCAATCGTTGTCACTGTACGGGTCATTTGCGCAGAGACTATAAAGGAACAAAGGTAGTGGAGGAACTTGCCAAGGAACTTGCAAACTGGGATGTGCCAGACTGCTCCCCTGTTGTGGAATTATTTGGCTTTGGAGATCCTATCTACCAGTCGAAGATGAGTCAACACGAAGAAACGATGGACAAGCTTTCTGCTTCTGGTTTGCAGGTAAACTCTACGAAGAAAACAATGCACTATGAAGGCCTTACTGAAACGGAGCTTGAACCATTCAGATCCTTGCTACCGTTTACCTTCTCGACCTTACACATAGGCTTCAAGTATTTGAGTTTTCATTTGAAAACAGGTCCACAGAGGGCGACAGATTGGTCTTGGCTATTAACCAAAATAAAAAAAAATATTGGAAAATGGTGCTATAAATGGCTTTCTTTGGGTGGAAGGTATATCCTACTCAAATCAGTGCTGGAAATCCAGTCAATTTATTGGATGGCAGTGGAATTAATACCAAGATCTATCATCAACCAAATTCATAAAATGAGCTTCAATTTTTTGTGAAAAGGCAATAATACTTCCAGTCATGTCCACCTATGCAATTGGGAGGTATTATCGCGGCCAAAATCTAGTGGAGGTGGGGTTTTAGAAACTTATCACATTTCAATTTAGCTTTGTTATCTAATACACTATGGCATATTCCATTCCGGGAAGGTATATGGCATAAAATTGTAATGGAAAAATACATAAAACAATCATATGTGATTAAATGGTTCAGATCAATGAATTTCCAACAAAGAACAACATCCAGGATCTGGAGAAACTTAATAAAATCAATACATTTGTTAACACATTGGCTCAGCTGGATGTCGGGATCGGGGTATCAAATTTCAATTGGCAAAGATTATATCCTTGGATTGCATGATAGATCTCTATTGTCACATGACCTTCTCGATCATCTTTACAGGAAAGAGATTAAGGCACTTGCCCATGCAAAGCTGACACGGGAAAGGAATGAACATACAGGCAGATGGATATATAGCGACGTGATGGAACTAAATGATAAGTTAGCTGAAGAATGGAATCAATATCAAAAGGATCTCAAAGAAGCTGGTGTAACGCTCGGAGAAACCCTTGATAAGTTAATGTGGACCGATGGTGATGCGTCAAGCCAAATCTCGGTCAAAAATATTTATCTGGCTCTTGTTTCTACTCTAAATGATCAACATTCGGCTACATGGAAACATAAAATTTGGAAATGGGATATCCAATTAAAGGTTAAACTCTTCACTTGGTTGGCTATTTCACATAATATTTTAATTTGGGACAGATTACAAAAGAGAGGTTGGGAAGGTCCCAATGTATGTGTTTTATGCAAAGGGAATTCAAAGGATATAGAACATTTATTCATAGAATGTAGATTTACAAAATATGTCTGGACAGTTTTACAGCGGACAAGATCTAGCTAATTGTTTCTGTCAATGGATTTAAGACAAGTTGGCATCACCAACGGTTAGCAGCCTTAACTTGCTGGTATTTATGGCTCGAACGAAATAAATGCATCTTTGAAAATGCGGTACCCTCTACCCATTCAATAATATATAAGATTTTGGGTCTATATAAACGACATACACCACCCTTACCTCATGCTCCCATAAAGGAATGTTTAATTCAGTATGTAGAGGGTTCCTCCATTGCATTTTTTGATGGGGCAGCAAGAAGTTATCACTTATCTTGTGGAGCGGGAGGTGTGATCAATACTGTTGACAATATTATTTATAGGTGGTATTTAAACTGTGGCAGTGGAACTGATACGAAAGCTAAGCTCATGGGTATCTGGGCAACACTAACATTATCCAACCATCTCACTATCCCCAGGCTGCAAGCCTTTGGTGACTCCAGAGTGATCATTGAGTGGCTAAATGACATAAGTAAACTTGATGTCTGTTCCATTGAAGGTTGGAAGAAACGTACAAAAGTCTTGATTAAGGAATTTCAGTATATCATCTTCCATCATCTTTATAGGGAATTCAACAAAGAGGCCGACAAGCTATCTAAAGAAGATCTTCAGACACCTGCAGGAAAGATTACATACTATCAATGGGAACTTGGAGGAGCTGGACAGACGAAGCCTCTGGCTATTTTCTGAACAATTCCAGTCAAAGATAGGACAATTTTGTTTTTTGTAACTTTCTGGTTGGTCATATGTTAATTTCTAGTATGGAATGTTTCATTGTTATAAGTTAATCCATCCTATATGGTTACTATTTTTATGTACTATTTTAGCTTGGCTAAATGCATGTGACAAGTTCACTGCCATACTTTATTTTGGCGTCACTATGACTTTATCCATGGATGACAATATGTAAAAAAATTTATATATGAATATAATTTTGAGCCAATTTTCACTTGGAAAAAAAAGTAGATTGAAATGATTAACTTGGAATTGAGGAGATGTTGCGTATGTATGTCATGGTCAAGATGTATGGGCGAAAAGATTACCTATATCTAATGAAGTTTTCATATAGTAATAGATGTCATGCATCATGGGGAATGACTCCATTTGAAGCTTTGTATGGTAGAATATGTAATAGTTAAGTACGTTGGGATTATCCAATGGTCAAGATTATACTTCAATTGAAATCAATTAAGGAAATGGAAGAACAAGTTGTTAAAATTAAGTAGAAATTAAAGACAATCCAAGATAGGTAGAAGAGAACACAACTCATTAAGAATTTGGTGCTAGGGATCATGTATTTCTTAAGGTTAAGTCAAGGAGAAGATCTTTAAGCATGGATGTTACATAATGTTTTGCATGTTTCTTTGTTAAAGACATATCTAAATGATATTAAGCATTGTCTTAGATGGAACCAAGTGTAAAGTTCAAACCTAAGCTCTTATGCATCCTTAACAAAAGTTAACTTTGCTCCAAAATTAAGCTAATGATCATGTCAAGGTCTAATGAAGACGATGCAAATTTGATGAAATAAACTAGAAGGTAGAGTATGCGAGGACAAAGAAATGTTCATTTTTATTCAAATTTTAAGATCATATAAAAGTCAATGCTATTCTATAAAATGAAAAAATAAATAATAATTTTTTTAATATTTATATTATACATAATTTAACATATCACTCTCATACATAAATAAAAATTAAATGTTAAATCAATTTTGGATTTCTATTAAAAACACCTATGATATATATACTTACACACCACCACAAATGTCCCCTTAGAAAATGATTACATTTTTTAAAGACTTTGATATTACTTAAATTCATGGCATATGACATTTACATAATGTAACTTGTAATGTTATCAACCATATTTAATTATCATGTCATTTTTATTATCATAAACATTTTGTGTTTGCTAGTGGGTTAGTTACATGTGGGATTAGCTTGTGGTCTAAAGAATCGTGACTTAGGGGTATAGAAAGAAATCTTCAAAATCCAATGGCATTAGCGCGATTTGACTTATTATCGTACTTATTATCATAAACTTGTTTTCTATATTTACACTGATAGGTCTACACCTATTGATAATGGGCACATTTATTATGTTTTTAATGTTTAATGTGTTTTCTATGGACAAGATTAAATATGGATCGAAGGAATGGTTGTGCTTTCAACCACTAACTTTCGAGCTTTTATAAAGACTTAGATTTATGTGTTTACTTTTTCACATTTACTTAATCATATTAAAAGGTTGTTGTGTTGACTAGTTGATTGCCACCTTTAGTTGATTAGTAAAAATTCCATTTGATTTTGATTAACTTAGTAGTAGACTATGTCAGGTGTGAAGCCTGCTATAACAAACCTTTCAATTAAAGCAGGTGATACTATGTTTGGCAGACATTTCAGATTTCACCTCGTCTCCCAACGAAGTTAAGGTAAGTATAAGAGGAGCGAAGATGAATAATCAAGAAATGAGCAATTTAACATGGCAACGAAGCTTTGAATCCTCCATTTTTTCCCTTCAATGGCACAATAGTTGCAACAGCCAAAATCTAAGTCTATTGACTACTTGAAAATATTCGAAGGTGACCAACATCTGCAACATAACCGAATCCGGAAGGAGGGCCTATATTGCTTTTGAGTTTGTAATAAAGCTCTCTGAAAAGCCACGAAAGATATCTTCCATGACATGACTAGGAGCACTATGAGCTTTCAATAAGGTTTGAAAAGATGCACCATGCTACTCTTTTTTGGTGTCTATCAATAAATTAGAGTTCATGCCTTTTACTATGCATCAATTTTATGTCATTGTTATTACGGGTTGTTGTTGCTATACATCAATTTTATGTCCTTTCAAGTTTTTGACAATTTAATCGAAATAAATTTAAAAAATGCACCTATAACTAACACAAAAAGAGATGATAATTAAGATGAAATGAACTAAAACCAGGAATTAGAGAATACAACTTTATCAAGTTTTAAGTCCTCGCAAGTTTTTGACAATTTAATCAAAATAAATCTATAAATTTAAAAAATGCACCTATAACCAACACAAATAGAGATGCTAATTAAACTGAAATGAATTAAAACCAACACAAGAAAGGATGATAATCAAGCTAAAATTAAATTTAGGTAGTGTCTTAGAGCATCGATTCAAAATTGAGAGCATTAAGCAAAATTTAGAGCATCAATTCAACTTTTTTTTTCCAAAAGTTGTCTAGATATTAAGTTTCGGTATGCAAATCTTGAACACTCTATTTAATACCTCAATTGCTCCTTTCTTCCACTTTCATAGCATCAACCATAAATTATGTGGCTATGCTAGTTTAATTACATCGAAGATGTTTTTAAGGGGAGGTTCCTCTAGAGACCTTTGTCATATGTCCAAATCCCATTATAACTTGCCACTTGTTCAACAACCATCGCAAAAATCTTCTCTCTAGGGGCCTTCTGTCAACACGCCATCTGTTCATCAACCATCAATTACGAGTAGTCTAAATGTTCTACCTTTTGGCAGTTTTTCGACGACTTTTTCATTTGATTTTGCCCAAAATCCGGTGATGAATGGTTGGATTTGTAGATTTGAGTGGCTAAGTTTGTATAATCCAAGTGTGTCAAGGGTTTTTCAACGTGCTAAGTTTGTATAATCCAAGTGCCACATGGGTTTTTTAGCATGTTGAATCCATTTATGCATTCAAAAATGCAATTTAAACAACATAAAATAATGATTGTCTAGATTTACATTGCTAGATTCCAACCAAAAAACCAAAAGGTAGAACGTTTAGCCAACACCTCACAATTATTGTCTCCAGCCGTCTTCTCCTTCTTCACCGGCCTCACAATTATTCTCTCCAACCATTTTCTCCTCCTTCACTGACTCAGGTGTCCTATTGCTCAATAAGTTGCAACAACTTCTTCTTCATCCCGACTCAGGTGTCCTATTGCTCAATAAGTTGTGACGACTTCTTCTTCATGTCGGCCTGCCCAAGCGAGTGAAATCTTAAATCCTTCGTCGGTGGAAATATGGAGAGAAATATCCCATCGCTTCAAGGATAAGGGACCATATCTCCTTCGCTCGGCAACTCGGCCATTGGTGTAGAAAAAGAAGGTATTACAGAGGCAGGACCAGATCCTACAACCACATGAGATATTAGTACAAATTAAGATCACTTATTTTCTCTTGTTGTTGCTCCACTCACGCACTGCAATTCCCTACTCCGCCAAACCATTTTTCTTATTCAAAATACTAAACAGAGGCAATTCCATAAATTCTTCGTCAAGTTGTTTGTACAGTTCAAACTACGGTCGAGCTTGTGAATTTCGTACTATCAGGACGATTCTATTTCATACAGAGGAATAAGTAAGGAGGAGGAGCTATGCCAGAAGAGCAAATGGAAGGGGAATTAAAGAAAATGTTGTTAAGTTTGCGGTCTCCGTCGGACTCCAACCTGTGAGCTCCAGCTGAGTATTATGTTTCTGCTATCTACAATTTTTAGTATTTTGGAAAATGTGTGGAGAAATCTTGAAAAACCCTTTCTCAAAACTAGAAAATCATGGCCAAATGCTCCAACAAATTCGTTATGCCTCGTAATAAGTGTAGAGCTTGGTTATTTTCAGGACTCAAACTAATTAAAAACATTTTCTAAAATTTAGTTTAGAATTTCTTTCATGATTTTCTTATACTTGGAATAAACTAGGAATAGAGAGTAACAACATAATAATGATAACAACATAATAATATCAGTAGCAACAACATAATAATGATAACAACAACAGAATAATGATAACAACAACATATACATACCTCCACCCGCAGGTTGGTTTGTCTAGTCCATTTTCTGTCTGATTTTGTTCATGTTCTTGCCCAGACTGAATATTAACCTCCCAACCAACTAGGAACAACCTCTCCATCTCCCTAGCTCCGGGAATCCTTGTGGTTTTCTGGTCCCCCGAGCCCAAAATACCTAGCAACAACAGTTCCCTGTGAGAGTTCCCCAAAAACCATTCCTCCAATTTCCTCCTCCTCCTCCTCCTCCCTCTTAGAAATTCAGAAATCTTCAAACAAAAATAAGATTCCTCTTCCAAGTCCTCCCCTTCTTCCTTATCCTCCTCTCTCAAATCCCCCTCATTAATTCCCAACAACCTTATCCCCCATTAATTCCCAAAAGCCTTATCCCCCTATTAATTACTTCACCCACCTTTTGATAATAAAATAATAAAAGACTCATTAATATATTTTAATAATTAATTAAATTTAAATTAAAAACTATGATAGAATTAATCAATTTGAGTTGTTACAATAAGTCGTAGCAGTAAATGGCCAAATAAGTCATTTGAAAACAACCAAAAACGGAGAAGACCTCAAACTCATGTTAAATAAATCACCATTGATATCGATCTTGATCTTTGCAATTTCTGAAGCTACATCAAGATATCAAATAAAATCAATGAAAATATTACAAAAAACTTTAAAACCAACCAATTTCACAGCCGATGAAGACACTCACCCATTTTTAGAGACATAGTTTGCTCACTGAAATATTTTATGAGAAATTACAACCAGAGGGGATGTATTGCTGAAATTTGGCCGAGAAGAAAGGAAAGCAGAGGCATTTATAATATAGAAATGTTTTATTTTGATCTGACCTTTAAAAAAACAAAGAAAAAAAAGAGAGGGGGCAAAAAAATGCCAAAGTTAGCCTTTACAGGAATCGAAACTTCACGTTGGTATGAGCCATGGGAAACCTTAGCCTTAATCATAGGCCCAACTGCAACATCATCGTCATCTCTCTTATGAACCAACATGCCCCCATACCTCAATTTCCAATCTATGGCATCACTATTGTCCTCTGCGCTGCTGTTGAAAAGGGTTCTGGAATTGGACTTGTTCATGTTATTACTCATTTCTCCTCCTCTCAACCACACTGACAATCCTCTCACTTCTCAACCGCACTGACACTCCTCTCTCTTCTACACCCGAAATGCTACATCTGTTGAAAAAAATTATAGCTGGATGATTGAACCAATCCAAATCTGCAGGGTCAAGAAGAATTTTTATGTGGGGAGGTCCAAGAGAGGTAGTTGATCAAGGAGCCCACATGAAAATAAACTGTGAAAAGAACATTATGAGCTTACAATTCCAATAACCAAAGACCGTCTCGATCTACCCTACATTGTATCGAAAAAACACCCACAAAATTGACTTCAGACTTCAAGTTTGAGAAACTGCAGCTTGGAATAAACGAAGTGCAATCTGTACTTGTAATCCTCTACGTTTCTACCCCCACCTACATAAACTAATCTAACACTGGAAGAGGGAGAACATTGAAACAATTTGCGAGATTTGCGTTTTTGAGCTACAACATTGAAACAATTTGCAAGATTTGTGTTTTTGAGGTAAAGATGCTGAAAAGAAAGAGGCCTCTTTCATCGTCGCTATAATTGCATGATTCTCGTACCAATGGAAGCCACAAATGTAGAAGAGAGTGGAGAGAGCTACTTCTTAAGCTCACAACAAGTGCTAAATTTCATGTGGTTTTTCCTCTTAGTTGTTGAGACAATATGTTTAATACAACTTGTTATTTATTACTTATTTAATATTTAGAATATTTGGAAATAATTTTGATTGGTATTATCAAAATAACCATAAAACATAATCTTTGTTTGTTGGAGAGAAGTCATATGATTTTTCATGAACATAGTAAATTTTAAAAAATTGTATTAATTTTTTATGATATAATTTATAAAAAATTATATTAAATTTTGGAAAACAATATTTTTAATAGGAATTTAGCTATATATATTTGACATCCAAAAACAAAATCTCTTTATCTTTTAAATAATGTAACCACCCCAATTCCCAATTCACTTAGATGTTTACATTCCCCTGTTTCTATTTTCGGGCTATGCTAGTTATTTAACAATGTAACGTCTAAATGTCTTTTACGGTCAACGCTATGCAGTATGTGTGGAGTTACAGGGAGATAGCATCTAGCCATATTGCCACAACAACATTATAATGCTGGTGCACACCAAAGTAAAGCCCAGCCGACGATGGCCATACCCTAATGCATGAATCCTATGCAGCTTCAATGTACAGCGCCTTGTTTTATGTATATCTATCCCAACAGCTCCTAATTATATCATAGAGTACTCTATCATGGCAACTACAAGCATGCAATTATCAACCCCTGCGCCTGCTGTTACGGTTCATAATCAGCCTTATTTTGCATCTTTTCAAAAACATACGAGTAATGCCAATAGTGGCGTGTTCAATTTGTTGCAACAGATGAGTCCAAACATTGAAAGCCTCGGCCAAGTTCATGCCCACCTGGTTAAGACTGGACTTAACCAACACACATTTTATGTTAATAAAATCTTGAGCCTGTACGCTCAGTGTGGCAGTATGCTTAACGCCCACCTTCTCTTCGACGAAATGTGCCATCGAAATGCATTTTCATGGAATGTGATGATCAGAGGGTATGCCACCAATGGGAATTTTGCCATGGCTCTGAAACTGTACCACCAAATGCTATTTGAAGGGATAAATCCCGACAAGTTCACCTTTCCCTTAGTGCTTAAGGCATGCGCAGGCTTATCGGCTCTGCAAAAGGGCAAAGAGATTCATTGCCACATAATCAGATTTGGGTGTGAGTCCGATGTTTATGTGGGGAATGCCCTTGTAACTATGTATGCAAAATCTGGGATTATTGAGGTTGCACGCCAACTGTTTGACAACATGTGCGAGAGAGACGTTGTCACATGGACTGCAATGATTGCCGGGTATGCTCAGTATGGAGATATCAACGAGTCCTTGAGGCTCTTTCATCAAATGCAGGTCGCAAAGGTGAAACCCAACGCAGTTACCATGTCAACTGTGCTCCGAGCTTGTGGCCAGTTAGCGGCTCTGTTACATGCCAAGGGGATCCATGGAAGTGTAATTAAGAATGGACTGGAGTCGGATGTTGTTGTAAAAACTGCCCTTATAGATATGTATGCAAAATGCGGAATTGTAGAGATTGCAGGCCAAATGTTTAACAAAATGTGTGACAGAAATGTGGTTTCCTGGACTGCGATGATTGCTGGATATGCGCAAAACGGGTGCCCTGAAAAAGCCTTGATGCTTTTTCATCAAATGCAACTCTCAGAGGTTGCACTGGATTCAGTAACCTTGGTGAATGTACTCCCGGCATGTGCCAATCTAGCAGCTCTACAATGTTGTAAGCACATTCACTGTTACATAATTGTAAGGGGATTTGAATCAGATGTTCGTGTGGTCAATGCCCTTATAGATGCCTATGCCAAGTGCGGAAGTTTACAGCCTGCACGCCAATTGTTTGACAAAATGTCTAAGAGAGATGTTGTTTCATGGAATGTAATGATTGCAGGATATGGTATGGATGGTTGTGGTGAGGCTGCCATTGCCCTTTTTGAACAAATGCAGCAGACAGGCATGAAGCCAGATGAAATTACCTTTATTGGTGTCTTGTCTGCTTGCAGTCATGCAGGGTTGGTGGACGAAGGTTGTCGATATTTCGATAGTATGCAGCAAGATTATGCCATCCCACCCACACTAGAGCACTATGCATCCATGGCTGATCTTCTTGGTCGTGCAGGGCTGCTGGATGAGGCACGAGAGTTGATTGAAACCATGCCCATTCAACCAGATGCTACAGTGTGGGGGGCCTTGCTTGGTGCCTGCAGAATTCATGGCAGTGTTGAGTTAGGAGAACGAGTGGCAGGATGCCTCTTTGAATTGGACCCTGAAAATGCTGGATGTTATGTCCTCTTGTCAAATATTTATGCTGCAGCTTCTCAGTGGGAGGATGCAAGAAAGGTGAGAGTAACAATGAAAGAGAAGGGGGTGAAAAAGCCATCAGGATGCAGTTTGATCGAGATAAATTACAGGATTCACAAATTCATTGCGGGAGACAGGTCACACCCTCAGTCTGAGAATATATATGCAACATTGGAGACTTTAGCTGAGCAGATCAAGGAGGCAGGTTATGTGACCCAGCCAAATTTTGTGTTGCACGATGTGGAGGAGGAAGTTAAGGAACACATGCTTTGCAGTCATAGTGAGAAACTGGCAATTGTTTTTGGAATTATCAGCACAGGGCATGGAACTCCGATTCGGATTACCAAAAACCTTCGTGTGTGTGGTGATTGTCACAGTGCCACCAAATATATCTCCAAGATTGTTAGGCGAGAAATTATTGTGAGAGATGGAAGACGTTTCCATTGTTTCAAGGGTGGGCTATGTTCTTGCAGGGATTACTGGTGATGCTCATTCATACAGAACAAACAGAGGCCTGTATGTCTACAAACATGTGCATATTATTTCCTTTGAGTTGACATACTATGTCTACTTATTATTCTGGTGTCTGGGATGTTGTGATTGGAAATCTGACCATCAACAATCTCGTAACAGAAGTGCTTCAAATCAATGTTGCCAGAGCGCTGAGTGAAGCGGGAGCATTTTTAGGAAGCGGAGCGTCGGGAGCGTCATTTTCAAAAAATCCTCGGGAGCGAAGCGTCCAGGAAGCGTCTATTATATATATATATATAAATTTATATATATTGTGTTTATATTAAAAAAACACGCAGAAAGACAAATTAGCTGCAGAATGTATGAAAACATGCATATTTATACATTGTAACATTAAAATGGTATCCATAGTAGTAAATAGTACTACATCAATGATTAATCTTTTGAGAATCAACCATCTAGAATCTAGCAATTACAAACTTACAAGCCAACATACAAATTTTTAAGCCATATAATAGAAAGTAGACCATTAAGTTATGGAATGAAATCAGTCATCTAACAATTGTCAACAATAACATGAGTCATGACCAAATAGTTATGATTACAAAATAGGCCATCTTCACTGAATTATGAAGATCGAAAGGTCCAAAACAATAAAGTTTAAACTGTGCTAGACTCTAGAGTCTAGTTGCTAAATGCTATGAATCTATCATCTATAGACTGACATGGGTTAACTGTGCTAATCAATTTAAGGTAATTCGCACTTCCACTCTAATCTGTAATGACTTAACTTAATTGAATTTAGGGTTTCCCCCTAGGCTAGGGTAGTTTCCTATGTCCTTAGTCTGAAGTCATAGAAACAGAGCCAGTGTAAGATCCATAGAGAGCAACTCTATAACATACCATGAGAGCAACTCTATAACAGCATTTAGTACAGATTTTTAGCACAGTCCACAATGTTCGATTACCAGATTAAAGTCATAGAATCAGAGCCAAGGTAAAGTTCCACAAATGTTGTTAAAGAAATAGAAGAATAGAGCAATAGGCCAGCAAGATTCATTAGAAAGCTCCCATTTTGCACCCCAAAGCGAGCTTCTGAAATCCGGAAGCGGGCTTCTGGAGAAGCTTCCGTGGAGGATTCACTCGGAGCCGGGGGGGGGGGAGCTTCCGGTAACACTGCTTCAAATTCCCTAGACAGACAATAAATATTTGCTTTGCGAGGGTAAGTCTAGAGTCATGCATTTCAGAGTATTAGTTTTTCTGAAAAACCCATAATAAAGGAGCACCAATCTATCATCCAAAACTGTTCTCTGAGAGAATCAGTAATAAATGTTTTTACAAAATGTACATATTCAAAAATCAAAAGATGTTCTGAACTTCTGATAAAAGTCTTGTATATACATAAAATGGAATCAGATGATGCTTCATGGCGACTGAATGATGCATAGTTCAGGGAAGAGGCTTATGTATTACAGGGGCTATTCAGAACCATTGCCAGATAGTCGTTGTTTTGTCTGTCCCACAACTAAGCTATCCATAGGTTATGTTGGCCCAACAACAGACAGTTATATGTAATCAACTGTATTGAGCAATCACATATCAGATCATCAAGCAAACACAAAGCATACACCAGGCCGAGAGTGTGAACATATACCTTTCTAATCACTGAGAAATATATAATACAGTGTTCAACACAATTTCACAAAACACACTGGGCTGTCGCAAAACTCGTCTTTTTGAGCCAAGGCATACATGTGCACCAGTATTAACTAAAATACAATATTATAGCATCCGGGATCTAAAGCATTTCATCTTCTGGTGCTTCTTATCTTCCATTTGACACATCTTCTATCCTGTGAAAATTGGAATGCCGGCTACACAATCTTTTCTGCTTACTGCCTATTCTCAATCTCCCATTGTGGCCATTCTAGGTTTCACAGCCTATCCTTACGAAAGCACAAAACTGTTAACTGGACCACAAGCAAACCTTACGGGTTCTTCACTAGTTGTGCCATATTTTGTTTGCAACCTAGCCTTGTGGATCCACATTTCCCAACAACATCATCCAACCCTTTACTGCCAGACTTCGTCTACAAATCCAGGAACATTATCTGACCCTACTGTTTTGCAGTTTTCTAGCAATTGAATCTGCTTGATAAATTCTGCTTCAAAACGTAAAGTATGCTGTCAATAAATTGATCCATATTGGAGAGGTTCAATGAACTTTCCATATCACATGACTGAGCAAGCAATTTAAAGGATGCCTCTCTTCATTAGATTGTTGGAGATCGATCTCCAACTATTCAACTTTTTTCATCCACTCTAAAAGAGTTAATAATTTATTACGGCCTGTCTGTTGTTTAAATTGTGCTGAAAATACCCACCTCAGGAGGCACAGACTGGGTCTTACTCATTTTTTGTGACAATTTTCTCAAATCTTCTTCCAAGTTAACTTTCAAGTTTCACCAATTGAACAATATTTTTTGTTTTTCTTTTTGTAATCTCATTTGCTGCTGCTCAAAATCTTCAATTGAATTTTACACTATATTTCCTCTCGTACTTATGACTTCTTGCTGAACAACCCCTTCCTCGGAGTATCATCTTTACATTTGGTTGCCATCGAAACTACTTCCAGTATTCATTCTATAACAAAATTTCCAGTAGTGAATTATTTTCTCTTCTCCATTAAATCCATCTATTTTTTAATTTCTAATTTATACTCTGCCGATTTCTCTCTCATTTATGCTTTTTTTAATTAATTTCAAGAAACTTATTTTTAAACAACCTACGTGTGGAACCTGCTAGTTGAACTGTCTTTCTGTTATTATCTGCAAATTCAAATATTGTTGCTTTTGTTGGGCGGACCTTTGCATGTTGAATGACATTCAAGGCAATAATCTTCTGATCTTTCTGTATTGTTAATGCGCTAGGTCACTCCCTCATCTTTCCTCTCAAAACCAAATGACAAGATTTTTCTCTCAAAACCAAATGACAAGATTTTTCTTTCATTCTTTTCCTTTTCCTTCCTGTTGTGCTGGAAAAGTCTTTCTATGTTTTGTTGTATCCATTACAGGTGTTGAGCTTGGTGTCTCTTCAGGAGAACCTGCAAAGGGCACTAATGGCGTTCTTGAAGTAGCGACAGCTGAAGGGAGCTATAGTCATCAAAGCAGTAAGATTTTGATTTCACTATTCAATAGTCATGACCTGAGTGGCCAAACTTGAAGTGACACAACTTACAATGTGTGCAGAAGTATCAGCGAAAGAACTTATGGCAGTAGTTTCAGATTGATGAAACAGAAGTGTAATTGCTGGTTGGGACTGGAACTGAACTAGTCTGTGAACCACAACTATTTTCTGTGGAACATCTGATACCCCCGAGTCCCGATAGCAAACTTTGTCTTTCCTAGTGTGTTGTGATGTCCTTTGCAGTGATTGATACATATTGAGATAAGATGAGATAACTCTATTAATGGCCATAGGTGACCGAGAATAGGGGCAAAAGAAAAGCACACTGCAGCAGACTAATTAATACTACTGTGGGGTTCTGAGAGGTCTGACACAATGATACTGTACTTAGGATCCATCCCTGGAGACATCCACCCCATACCATCCATCCATAGCACCCGGAAGCAAGAATACTGCAGACATCCACCCCATACCATCTATCCATAGCTCCCGAAAGCAAGAATGCATGCAGGTATCTATACTGATCTTCAAGCTCTGCAGAAGAATTTAATCTGCAGAACCCAACAGTGATATTATCTTGGGGTAGACAGAAGTAGATGAATATTGCAGAAATGGATCAGGGAACATCTTGTGGAAGAGCATTAATGCTGCTTACCAATGAAATACCCAAGAGGTTCGATGGCTTTTCATCTCCCAGAGACCTGATTGTAAACTAGTATGCATACCATTTTATATACTGGTATGCAGGCATGCATGTATCCCAGTATATACACCGGTATATATACCATGGTATATTCTAAGATTAATGCATGCTCATGTACTAGTATAGATGCATGGCAGCATGTATGTATACTAGTATATACACTGGCATGCATGTATATTAGTATATACACTGGTATATTAAGCATGTATACTCGTATATATATTGGTGTGCATGTATACCAGTATATATACTGGTATATTCACTTCTAGTGGTTATGGATGGATGGTATGGGGTGGATATCTGTGGGGATGGATCCTAAGAACCAGATCATTGTGTCAGACCTGTCAGAACCCCGCAGCAGTATTAATTAGTCTGCTGTGGGGTGATAATTATTTGCCGAGAATAGGCTCCAGCCTGTTCAACATTTTTTGTGCCCAGAAATGTACTGGGTACAGGAATGTATTCCGTATGGCTTGAAAATGCAGGGAAACACTTTGGTTGTGTTTTTCGAAACAGAAACACAGCCCAAAACATTTCCCCACATTGAGTTGTTTTGAGCTTGAAGTCGTGCATTTCAGAGTTGGAAACAGACAATTTAGTCATGTGGGTTCCAAACGGCTTCTTCAAAAAAAAATTAATTACTATTTAAAGAAGAAAAACCCCTAATTAACATTTAGAATGTGTTATTTAACATATTTTCAAAATTGGAAAAAAAAACAATCTGGAAACACAGCGTCCCCTTCATTTCCTAAAAAAAAAAAATCATCTTTCTTGTAATTTTTAAATAGCTTTTAAGAGCAGTTCCAATAAGAAGATTATTGTGGGCTTCATTATCTTAAGTGGGAAGCATTCTGTAATTTTGTAGCATCCACGGCCTCATAAAGTGGTGATTGTGTTGCTCCTAGACCAAAAATCAAGCAAGCAGAATTATTATTATTATCTTTGGACGTATGGGAAAAACTTGTACATATTCCAAGGGGTGGCTTTTGGGAATGGGAGTGCACTCTTTTTAAGAATTCTTGCAAGGGATCTCGCAATAGAATGAAGGCACATTTTTTGCATGAAGGGGGGAATGCTATTGATGGTTGTAAGAAAACAACCCTAGCACATGAAAGAGTTCCATTGAAAATGAGCATGATGATGCTCAAAGGCTCAAATAAAGGAGCGTCCAACTCGCTAGCCATTCTCCAACAACCTAATATATAAGGATGATTTTGGATTTTGGATTTTCTTGGTCTAGCTGACAATGAGGTTAATGAATTTCAGAGCTAAGTGTAGCTCATATTGTAGGTGCATATAGCTTAATATATCACTGGTTTTGGATTTTTCCTAATGTAATCATTTATGTGAGTTAACATATATATGAGTTAAACATAGTGAAGATGCAGGCCAAAAATATGATAAAAATATAATAAAGATTCTGCGTAAAGATACAAAGAACTCGACGCATTTCGATCCCCCCAGGGATCATCTTCAGGAGCGCTCAAGAGAGAAAAGAAGAGGACCATCGAATCAGCATAAATGCATATATTTATGCATTTATGCTGATTCGATGGTCCTCTTCTACCTTGGCTCTAACTGAGAAAGATACTATCTACATGAATCTTGTATTTTTTTATCATATATATAAGTTTTCTATGAAATAGTCATTTATCTTTATCATTCTAATCTTTTTTATCATTTCATTCTAGTTTTCTTGGTAGTTTGCTATTTAGAAGAAAAAAATAAATTATATATATATATATATTTCTTGTAATTTTTAAATACCTTGTTCCTAACATTTTGGGAGATCACATTTCCATGCCATACCTGTTTTGAAAACTCATACATGTTTCCATGTTTTGCAACTTGGAGAATATGTAAATGGTACTAGGGAGTACAACTATTCACCAATACAATGTGGGAGTGCCAAGGCTATGTAATGTACCCCTCTTCTTGTCAAGGATATTGAAGACTTAGTAGTCTAGTCAGCTCCTCTTACTTGTATCTGGAAGGCATCTTCAGCCTTAGCTTCTATATTTCTTCTTTATTATTCTAGATCTGTATATCACTTGTATGGAGGACAGCTTGTTAAATAAATAATCGAATCTATGAAGTTGTTGGTTATTCTCTTGTGTTCTCTTTCTTGTATCTTGTTATTTCCATCTATTGTTGCGCCATGTTATGGTTCAGGAGTTTCAGAGAGTAGCAGTTATGGTTCCAGATATGTCAGAATCCAGGTTATTGATGATGTACATAGAAGGTTTGACTGAGCCTTTACGTGGATGGGTTAAGGCTTTCAAGCCTATGACTTTATAGGATGCTATTGAGCACACCGGAGATTTGGTAGTGGCAGCCTACAAAAACAAGGTCACACCTAGACCCCCAATCATTCCAAAAGAGTGAGAAACCAAACAGTTTGACAAGGGAAAAGGGAAGATGGATGAATCTACTAGAAAGGAGTTAAGAAGGAAGCAACTATGCTTTACTTGCAAGGAGTCATGGCAGCCAGGTCATAGATGTATATGGGTAAATGGAAAATTCATTATATAGAAGTAGTCTCTAATAGTGAAGATGAGATGGATGAGGAGGAAAGTGGAGCCATTCATAACATAGAGGTCAACCGGAGGGAGGAAGAATAGGTCTCACATGCGCAGGGAGAGGGACCCACGCACCATGCTGCAGGGATTAAGAAGGCTACCATCCATTAGTGGGGTGCCCAAGTTTAACACCTTCAGGATGAAGGGAGTTGTCTTGCAGGGACATCGAGCAACAATACTAGTTGATGGAGGAGCTTCTCATAATTTCATTGACATTGCTATGGTAGAAAGGAGACACATTCCCACCATGGACTGAAAGGAGACACATTCCCACCATGGACTTTGAGGGGTTTTCGGTTGAGGTAGCAAGAGGATGCACTATGGCTTGTGACAGGTATATTCCACAAATGAACTTGACCTTGGGTAGATACACTTTGACACAGGATTTCTATGTAGTGGATATACCAGATACAAACATCATATTGGGTGTGTAGTGGCTTAGCACATTGGGACCAATCACCACCAACTACAAAACCATCGAGATGTCTTTCAACACGGAAAATGGAAAAAGGGTCACACTTAAGGGGATGATAGGAGAAGCACCTAGAGTGGTAACATCTAAACGAATGAATGCAATATTTAGGCGAGAGGAGGTGGCCTGTGCAACGAAACGTTTTGTTATGGAGAAGGTCATGAAGGGCACAATCAATATCCTCTAGACATAAAAAAATACTTAACAAGCATCAGAAGGTTTTTGAACCGATTCCTCCAGGGCAACCACCAGATAGAGGGTTTGAACACATCATAGAATTGGAAGAAGGGGCCAAGATGGTCTTTATTACACCATACAGGCACCCCAAGAAGCATAGGGATGAAATTGAGAGTGCCATTAAAGAACTATTAGCTATGGAGCATATTGGACCAAGTGCTGGTGAAGAAGAAAGATGGAACTATGTGCATGTGTATTGACTACAGAGCCTTGAATAAGAAAACCATACAAAACAGGTATCCCATTCCCAGGATAGATGAGTTATTGGATGAGCTACATGGCGCAGTGTACTTCACCAAAATTGAATTGCGCTTTGGATACCATCAAATCAGGATGAGGGAACATGACATACAAAAGACATCTTTTGGATGCCACTATGGGCATTATGAGTTCCTTGTCATGCCTTTTGGGTTGACAAATGTGCCAACCACCTTCCAATCTTGCATGAACCATGTGTTTAACAAACAGTTGAGGAAGTCCCTACTAGTCTTCTTTGATGACTTGTTGGTTTACAGTAGGAGATGGGAAGATCACCTCAAACATGTGGATGGGGTCTTGAGCGTCATGGAGGAACAATCACTATATGCCATGGAGTCAAAATGTGAAATTGGGATGACTGAAGTTCTTTATTTGGGGCACATTATTAGGGAAAAAGGGGTACAGGTTCACCAGGAAAAGAGCCAAGCTATAATTGATTGGCCCACACCTAAGACACTTACGGAACTCAAGGGATTTCTTGGTATTTGCAGTTATTACAGGAGGTTTGTTAAGGGATTCTCCCAATTATGCGCACCTTTAACTGATTTGACCAAGAAGGGTGCATTTAAGTGGAGTGATGAGGCACAATTGACATTTGACAAAATGAA
>SNQJ01S0126111.1:0-43047 GCA_010110895.2 Picea sitchensis
ATTTCCTCTTGATTCTTCATGATGCTGTCTACTGAAGCTTGCAACTTACTGATACTGGTGCATAGATCTGAAGTAGGCTCAACATTGTGGACTGCTTTCTGCTTGACCTCTATTTTCCCCCTTGGGTTGGCAAAAGGCTCAACCTTAGACGACAAAAGGTTCCCTTCAATCTTGGTTGCAAGTTCTTAATCTTCTTGAATGGATTGAGGATTTTTGTCTCTAAGAAGGTACCCCAATTGGCCGTTGAAAGATCTAGTATAAAGATGTACAAGATAATCATCTTTCGGTTAATGGCTTGGGGGAATTCGTTGGAGTGCGTCTTCAAATATGGTATGAAACTCCCTTATTGATTCATTTTCACGTTTGGCAATCCCATACAACCGGGTAATTAGCATGTTTGGGTCTTCTTTGATGCTCCACCTTTTGAGGAAAATTTCTTCAAGTTTATCCATGGTATTCCTTTGATTGGGCCAAAATATTATTAGACAACTTGGTCAGGGAAATCACAGAATTTCGGTCATTGAAAGACAAGGGGAAACCTGCCCCATTTTACATTTCTACTTATATTATGGATGTCGTCTATTTCATGACGCCATTTCCTTTGATGGGATGGAGTTGGACTCTGACCAATGCTAAACCTATAAACTTCTATCACTCCAAGCTGTGGGAGGATAAAGAAAAAGATTTCTTCTATGAAATTTGTAACTATGTGGTGGTGCCAATGCATATTTCTATATATGGGTGCCCACCTCCTAGGATTTTCGACAAGATAGTGACCAACCTGGGAAAATTAGAAGATTGGTACATTGAAGACCAGTTCTCTTATATCAGGGTTTTTGGATGTTCCGTCCCTCCGCATGATTTACCCAAGTTTCTACCAGATCGATTGGTGTGCAGAGAGGTAGCTCATCAAACTGTGTTGGGAAGAATATGTAAAGAGCTAAAGGCATTGTAGAAAAAGGTATGGCCCACCTTTCCTTTGCAGATTGGTATGTTCACACAGTTAGATTTCTGTCACTCAAAAGTAGAGGTCGCGGCCCTAGAAGACATCAAGCTTGTCAATATTGAATTCAAGAAACATGATCCTAAGAATATAATGGGAAATCACATGGCTCTTTCCAATTTAAAAAGATATGAGCATGAAGATTCCCCACAGGATGAGATATTCCGAGGAACGAGATCTTATCAGGAAGTGTTGAGCCGAGTCCAAACTATGGCTCCTGAAAAATTAGCTGAATTATATAATTTTCAAAAGCACCGAAGAAATAGGATTCCTAAAGTCTTGCAGGGAGAAACCTCGACAACTCCAGCTACACAGAAAACTGCGACCTATAGTGTAGAAACAGGGAGCTCCGGTGGACAAGATGCTCAAGAAAATTTGAAAAAAACTGAGGTTTTGACACAAGAGGGGGACACTACATTGAAAAATCCACCAGATGATCGAACTAAAGCTCAGGCTGAAGCCTTGATAAAAAAAGGTGAAGAAAAACCACTGTCCACACTAGACAAATCAGCTACTCACACAGTCGAGCATCAACCATCCACCGAGATAGGTAGCCCTATTCAATCTGTCACACCTTTAAAGTACAGTAGAGGGAACCCGAGTGCCGAAGTAGTGATTATAGAATATCTTACACCTATTTCAGTGGAAGATATACCCCCTTCCAACATCTTCTTCAACAAAAAGAGGAGAGTTGTTGTGAAAAGAGAAACTCACCAAAGGGAGGGTGCGACTGTTAAGAGACACAGAGTGTTATATGACGGCCAGGCCTTAGAAAAAGAAGAGTTTGCTATGGAAGTGCCAGACTCATTGGGAGATTTGCCACAGTAAACCAGTACTCAGTTGGGAACCTAAAGGAACAATTGAAGCAGAAGGATCTGCTGGTGAGCCAATTGCAAAACTAAGTAAAGACTATAGAATAGAGTGTCAGAAGTGAGATGAATGAAGGTTTTGAGCATATCAGAGCCTGCGACAGGCAGGAAGTTCAACAACTTAAAATCCGTCTTGATGAAATGCATAAGAATTCAAAGTCAAATAGGGAACTGGCCATTCAACAGGAAAAATTGGTAAAACAACTCCAAGCTAAAATAAACTCGATTGAGAACACAACAATGAATGTGGCAGTTTTCCAAGCCTAGGCCTTGGAGTTGTAGGAGAAGCTGGAATAAGCCCAATAAAACCATTTTATCAGACTAGAAGCTATTCAAAATTATTATTAGTCGGCAGACCATTATTATAATAATATTTGCATAAAGGAGAGAGAGGCCACTACAACTAGAGTGACATTCCAAGAGGCCCTTTTATCTTCAACAAAGGAGGAAGTAGCCAATGTCACTAGATTGTCCCTTTCAGACCAAACTCGAGGTGATATAATACTTAAACCCTGGGAGTCTAGTATAGTTGAAAGTAAGAGATTAACCAAGGAAGTGAAGAAATCTTGTGAAGAAGCTTGTTCCTCACTCGACAAAGAATCGTTGGACATTGAAATAGACAGTATCTCTGAATCCATGGGGAAAATTGATATTGCAAAACAACAACTCACTTCCAAGACAAGTATGGAAGAAGCCCGGGCCGAAATCTTGCAGTTGAAACAATTTGACCTTACTCAGATAAATAAATGGATAGTCAATCCTAGTCTACGACTACAATCTATATCTATAGAATCCATGAGGATGGAAGATAGGATACCCCACATAGAAAAGAAGTTATACACTTTTGAGGCAAATAATACAACAAATCCTTCTAGGCTAGTGGTGAAGTTAGTGGGCAGATGCGTTCAGTGTGTCGAGCAAGAAAAAGCCAACACGTCTGGGAAAAAATGATACAAAGTGTATACTCCTTTTGCACAAGTCATGATTAGGGACTAGCTGTTTTCTGAGCTGGAGTACAAGAAGAAGAAACATCTCTATCGGTAGGCAAAGAGACAGAGAAGATGCAAGTGAAGCGTTTCAAATTTCACATATTTTAATATTTATTGTTTTTGAAGTATGAAAATCTCAACCGCCTAGGGTTGAAATCGTTTTGTATAAATTCATTGTCTGAAGACTGAACATAGGTTGCTTCTTGCCGGATGTAATAAGGAAAACTCTCATTTTGTGAGAATTAATACAAGTGAAGACAAAGATTCCAATTTTTGTGCAGTTTGCGTTATGTTCTCTTCTTGTATTCCATATTTCTTGTTTCCATTATGTTATTCCTTGATAAGTGAGTGATTGCAATTTAGTACTACTACTACTGTAGTCACATTTTATCAGTTTTTTGATAAGAAAACAATTTTTCCTTTGTATTTGCTATAAGTAAATACAAGACTTGTGAGCTACTTGGATTACTGTATCTCATATCCTTACAAGGGTGCATTCTTTTATTTCTTCTACTGTGAACAAGGTAAGATTCATCTTACATTGATGCCTCACTTTGTTTAACAATTTTGTAAGTTTCCCTCATATCACTTGATTTTATAAATCAACTCAGAGGACAAATTTCGGCCTCTGTCCTGTTCTGTCATTATTTTCATTTGAGGATTAATTCTTATATAACTAACGTAAGAAAAAACACCTTTAAAAACATCCCTTTATATTTCTGATACCTGACATTATTCTTTAAGCCATAGGTTTAATCTCAGAAACAACAGGGGGAATATTTGGGCTTAAATGTACATGTAATGTGTAAAGATATATGTAATAGGGTCGACCTAATAGTAAAGGGGCCTCATGCGCAAGTGTGAATAGGTATATATAGATAACATGTATTCATTATTGGGGAGATGTGAATTGTGATGTATGAATGTAACTGGTTATTTGGAGGAGGTTCTCCTACTATTTAAGGAGTTATTGTGTAACTTGTCTATCTTGGAGTTATGCTCCAGGCTCACATTCTATACATGGTGTGTACTTCTATTATTTTATGATATTTTAAGCATTTGGATCATTACATGCTTCATCTTGTACCTTTAAAGCCTTCAAAACTTTTCAATTACGGAAGGAATCTTGCACATCTCTACCACAAGTACCGACATATTCATCTTTCCCATCATGCCAAGTACATCTATACTCTGAAAAAACTCTTTATATGATGGTGAAGGCCATGGAAACAAGTCATGAACTGCTGGTGGAGGAGGTGGAGGAGGTGGAGGAACTTCCTTGGTAGTTGGAGGCGGTGGGGCATGCACTTCGTTTCTTCTTGAGTATGTCAAGATTTCCTTTTTCCTCAACTTATCCTTCATATCTTCATCCATTTGGTTCAAAACTTCCAACCGAGCTCGTTTAGTTTCTCTCTTCCCGATCTCTTCAAGTTGTTCCTCAATGACATCAATGCACTTTTCATCTTGAAGAGTTGAAACTATGTCATTGAAATTCAATCTGTCCATAGTGCATGTATCTTCTTCTTTCGTCTATCTCAGACATTCATTCTATGAATGAGGTTCCTGGCAAGGAAAATACCATGGTGATACCTCCAAGATGACCATCCTAACTGGATCTAAGGTGTCAGATGCCTTTGCTTCCTATTGTGACCTTGCTTTCCAACCTTCATTTTGTTGTCTGACAAACTGAGGTCTCAAGGCATGGTGATGCCTCTCCAAGGTTGTCAACCTGTTCATGATCTAATTCTAAGTCTACACGAACTAAGTATTTATTTTATCCAATTTCTGAGTTATGAGTGCGATTGGATCCTGAACTGTACTGGTTGAGTTCTTCATTTTCGGTTCTGTCTTAGCAGGAGGGAACTGAAAAGGATCAATATTTGAGCTGATAAGATGTTCCTCAATCCGAGCACTTTATTCTATGGCCTTTTCCAAGTTCTCAAACATATTTTATTTTAGAATAAAACCAACCTGTCCTTTGAAAACATTCAAGTAGAGGATGAGAACAATTGCATCTGATGGACACAAGTCCTTCGGGATTTGACTACGTAAGTTCTCAAATCTAGTATCAAACTCCTTTACTGTTTTCTTTTCTTTTCTTTTGATTTGATTGAATTGCATCAATAACATTCCACTATCCTTCTTTGTTGTCCATATTTCTCTGAAGAACTAAGAGAAAGATTCATAACATGCCAAGTGATTGTCAGGTAAGCCTTTATACCACTTTTTAGCATCTTCATCAAGAGACATAGTTAATAGCTTCATTGCAACGTCTTCATCTTCTACATCATTGTCTTCCATGGTCACACCAATGGCTTCAAGGTGCTATTAAGGTGTGCTAATATTTTTCTCGGTGAAATTTGGCAACCATTTGTGAGACTCTTTGGGCATTGTATTGGGATGCCCAGGGATGGTGGCCAAATTCAAATGATTGTAAATCCTGTCAACCCAAGAATGAACCATTGGGGCGAGGGGAAACTTACCTTGAAACAAGATTTTGACAGCGAGGGAATTATGAGGAGGCCTTCTTCAGTAGACCTTGGAAGGATTGAATATTCCTTGGGGAAGGGTATTAGGGATATGTGGATTCTTAGGTTGAGGAGTTGCCAAATGAGCTTAGAAAGTTCATTAAAGGGGAAGAGGGAACACCCCTCAAGTGGATTCGTCAAGAAAACTAGGAAAATGATTTGGGACAACTTTCCAAGTGTCGTTAAGGGTCATAAATGATTTAAAATCCCCCCCGCCCACAATGGCGTCAAATTTGTTATTGCACAGATTGTAGTTTTGGGAAAATCCCAACTCAACACCAAGTGTGTGACACAACTAGAAACAACTATCATTGTCACCTTAATAAATTCTCCCCTCATTTTAGTGAAGGGAAAGGCATACACAAGGGAGGATTCCAGGTGACCCTAGGGGGATTGAGATGGAAAGTGGAAAGTGATTAGAGAATGTCCCTATAGGTCAAGGTCAAGGTCAAGGTCAATGAATGGAAATAGGCTTGATATAGAGTCTTAGGAGTTGGTAAATGCTTGCCAAGGTAGTGTACATGTAAAAAAATGTTAGACCTTCCCAAAACAATTTTTTTTATGAAGATTTAAGCCTCAAAACCACTAGGGATTCAACAAGAAACCTTGTTGTCCCAAAATTGCAACAATATGGAAATATATATCAACAATGAATAAGTTATGGCAATTGCAACATTAACCATCAAAATCAAGTGCAATATATTGGAAATAAAGCTAGCAACAAGTAGATAATTTTCCAATCATTAGAGTAAGACTTTGATATCAATTAGAGGGATGTTACTAAGTATTATCAGCGAGACGTGTAACATCCTTATGGGTGTAGAATTTTTTTTCCATGAAAACAAATTCTAGACACTAAAATCAACAAGTATACCATCTAAACAATAACTTATAACCAGTAGAACAATTACCGAGGCTTACAAGTGAATTTCAGTGGTAGAAGAGTGAGTAAAGAATGAAAGAGGATGAGTTTGTTGCAACACTATTTGTTGTATCTTAAAGTTTATTAAAACAACTAGATCACTTGTCTAATCAATATGCCCTTAGGGCACAATATAGCTCAAAGCATGTAAAATCAATTTCCAAACTTGAACAATTCAATCTCCTTGATATCGCGTTTACTAATGCATAATATTCAATCTCCAATGCAAAAATATTAGTGTCTTATATATTGGGTTATGGAGTCTCTTTTTTATAAGCTAGGGTTTATTACTTCTCTAGGGGTGTAAGCCCTTTTACTCCCTAGAGAAAAAAAACCTTAGCAAGGTAAATCTACAAGGGTGTAAGCCCTTTTACTCCTTGTAGCAACCTTTGAAAATAACATTTTCAATGACAATGAAAGATAGATCTCGATGGAGGGTGTATGCCCTTATACTCCTCCAATGGTTTAGACAGATTAACCTTTAAATCAAGAGGAAAAACATACAATTGCATAAATTTCTTACCTAGTCCAAGAGATAGCATGAAAACCCCTTACTTATCAAGAATATTCCACCACAATTGTCAAGAAACAAGCATCCAAGAGATAGTGTCGAACTTTTTCCTTCAATAGACAAGTATTCCATCCAAAATGCATAAAAAAAGAGAGAGAAAGAATTTCCCACGTAGGGTGAAAGTTTCATCCAAGAATGTTATGTAATTCTCAAAGTATGACGATAAAATGAAAGTGAGGTGACATTTATTTATATGAGGTCACCTAAAACCAATTTGTCCACTTTTAAAAGTCAAAAACAAATTAGAAGGAGGCCAACCTCCTCCATTTTCCTTTACAATTTAAAAAATTAAAATTTACATAAAATAAATCCCTAATGATGATGATGTCATGCCCTCAGAGGGTGACGTTGGGCTAGAGATGAGACGTTAAGACTCAACCATTTGGCTTCCAAAGGGAATGTGTCATGTCCTCATGCACTAGAGTGTCATGTAATGAATCTCCCTCCATCAAATCACATCACATCACCACTAGAACCATCCAACCTGATCAAAACCTCATCATCCAAGGTGACGTCAAAGGTTAGGATGTGACGTCCTAGGCCTCCCAAGGTCAATGTTCAAGTGCAAGGGGCCACAATATCATCATCACATGATGGCTAGTTGCCTCCAAAGGAAACACACATCTTCTCAAGTGTGCAATGAGTGTGGCACATCATCCATATTGTGGGACTCAAGCCCCTATGAAGTTCCAAGTGACCTAGTCCCTCCATTGAAAAGCTTACACCTTGAAAGGTCCTGCAAAGACAAACAATTACGCCCTCCAAAGGTCCACATTTCACACGTATCATTCCAAGTAATCCATATTTAATAAAAGAACCACCCAAACATGTCCATTGAATCCCCCCTTTTCAAATTAAACAAATGCTCAAAGACCTTATACAACTTGTCAAATTTAAGTATGGGAGGGTTGTCATGGTGCCCTATTGGGTAGATCAATCCCCAAGTCAAGGAGTGTTTCCCAATAAGACCCTCTCTAAGTCATTTAAAAGAGTATGAGGTGGATGTGGGTATGAATTTTGGGAATGGGGTTTCTTGACATACAAGGGGTCATATTGTCTCATTTATAGGTGCCTTTATGGAGGGCGTGTTGCATCCTTGTTTGCAATACAACATTTTTTCAAACCCTTTATTGTCTTTAATTAATTATGGTCCAAAACATTGAGTACTATGTGAAATGGAAAGTAAAGAGCATGACAATTCCACTTGGAGCTAGGATCACATTGAGTTCCATATGCAAGGAAAGTAAAAGACACCACAAATGCACTCCCTAGATAAGCATGACATTTATTTAATTATGTGTTTTCTTTTTTACAGGTCCTTGAATTTTGTGTGGAGAAGCGTTTCATTGCTCTTAGGACCTTAGGGTGAACATCTAGAAGATAATTTATGGATTTTCTCTTTTTCCAACTACAACACCTCTGGGCCTTTAGCCCCTTCTTCCCATGAAATAAGGTGAAAGTCCTTATTGGGGTCAATAAGCCCAAAAAACAAAAAGGTGAGGAAACGAAAGGGAAGAAGTGTGGAAAATGATATGTGCGGGACTGGTACAATGACCCTTCAAGGAGACCCCCTAGTAGCAACCCTTTTCCCGAGGGTGACCTACTTACTAGGAAACCATGTCAACCACCAAGGTGAAATGAGGAAAAATGTATAATTTCCAAGAAAATGTTTTCATAATCAAGAAAAGGATCTTTGCAACATGCTCAAATGATTCAATTATTAAAATGACACTTACCATGAGACCAAACTTGTTACCTCATGAATTAATACTTGTTGTCCTTTGTGGGCCAAGTTGGTGTGGTGGACATTGCTATTGTCAATCAATGGTGATGTGTGGTAAGAGGAGGGTCTATGTCCACTCATCTAGCTCTCAACACTCCATGTCTTCAACCTGCAGGCCTTGAGACATCATCTCCTCAGTTACCCCTAGCTTGCGGGGGGGTAACATGGCCAAATGCTCATAAGAATGGCATCTCGAACACCTAAAGGTTATCTCAACATAATCAAGATTTTGAACATAATTTTGACTTCCTATATCTATCTCCAAAGCCTCAACTAAACCTTCATGAGGGTCATTATCAACTAGAGTATCAGCCACACCACATGGGAGGTATCAACCTTAAACTATTCATCAACCTTTAAAAGCTTCCCAATACTGTGAACAATTTCTCTAAAAGATTCCACTGACCAGAGCTCTAAATCTAAACCAAGGAAATTTACCCACATTGGATGCATGGTTAGCCTCTATGACCTAGGTTTTAAGTAAGGTGGCCATTTTTTAAATGACGATGTTATTGTTCCCCAAAACCATCTCATCCCCATAATTTTTCCAACATTTTCTTTAGATTGGAAGTGGAATGCCAATCGAACTCTCACCAACCTATGGGTAACCCTATATTATACCCCAAGACCAAAGTTTAGACTCACTCAATCCACTAAGATAAATTCTCCTTGGAGATAAACCATCCATAAAACCTCCTTGTCAAGGTTTTGCTCGACATCTCAACCACCTAAATCAATGTTACATCTTCACCTAGAACTAGCTTACTTAGGTTTCACCTCTAGGAGTTTTATACACTTTCATGCTCTCCTCATTGCATTAACCCTTGAACTATAACTGCCCTTTTCTCCGCCTTTCAAAATCTTGGCTCTTCTACTATATCCTTTTCACCTTTAGAAATTGCCTTCTAATATCCTTCCTTTTTGGTTGAACCCTTGTCATTAGTAATTATAAAACTAGAGGAAGTCTTCACGACTAGGGTTTCCATGCTCCCTAATGCTTGATTCTCACCATTAGAAACCTCCTCTACCAAGGTTCAAATGAAGGATACTTCAAACCTTCCAACACATTCGATGGAACCTTACACCATGTTTTGTGTTGATACTTCATCATTGTAGAGATTTGAAATTGTTGTATCTTGACCTCATCTTTTCACAACACAGATCTAATTGAAATATTAATTTTTAACTTGACCCACTGACAATACCATCAATCCACCTTGTAGACTCTGACGCCCCATTGTTTTCTAAGGTTCTTGGAGAAGTTTTTAAACCTAGGCCACACCCCTTAGGTCCATAACTTTGTTTAACCTCATGAATTCATCCATTAAAGAAGATTTGAAGGCCTTATATAGGCTCTGGAAAGTAACTGACTTTATCTTCCTCCAACCCTATCTCCTTCAAAACCCTCAATCCCCATGAATCATCCTCTAGCTCCATTTTCTCTCCTCCACTCCCCATATTTCATCATTATACACACAACTATGATCTCAGATACTACCAAATGATACCCTAAACACCAATTCGCTTACTATAGAATATTATAAGATAATCCTTTGGGGGATAAGTGAATAAGGTAAACCTCGTAATCAAATAAATTATTTGGGATTCATAAGAGGGGAAGAATGGATGACAAAGAAGAGAGGGAGTGTAGGTTTAGGTTTATGCATAACTTGAAGGTAGTAGAGGACATTTGAGGATCCCTATGAAGGTATATCCATCTTCACTAAGGATATTTGGGTTGAAAACACCTTAGGTGAAGAGAAGGGGAATAGTCCATGAGGAATAATAAGGACATACTATGGATATGGTGTAAAGGGTAAAGTCCAAAACAATGCATGCACAAAGGAAGGTACATGTGGGAGAGGAAGTGATAGGTCTAATAAATTGTCCATGTCAACATTGAAGGCATCCTTTGGAGTGGAGGATGAGAATACCACACTCAGTAAAAACCTTAACTAATCTACATGTAGTTTTATTTCCTCTCTGCATTATTTGGTAGACGGTGGTAAGGCAAAGTCTAAAGATCAAACCTCAATGTCAGAAGACTTTCTATTCTTAAAATCCCATTACCATCTTGTAGGTAGTAAGATTGCAAACCCTAAATTTGATTTAGTCTGGACCATAGAAATATAAGGTATTCTTGTTGGCGGTAAGGGGAACAAACATCCAGAAGCCATAGGATCCAAAAGTGTGGACAAAGCAACAAGAGGAAGTGCTTTCCCTAAGGTTAATCTTAGTCATATGGGACAAAAATGTGTGAAGTTTTGGAAAATCAAAGTGAGACTTGCATTGGGAGAGGATATAAAAATGAACCAAGTGGTAGAACTATCAAGCCAAGCCTTGACAGGGAATTTATTTGGTATGCAATTTTTTGAAAAATCCTTAGGGGAATGGCTAGACAGTGGACGTATACCCTTGTTTGGTTATAATTAGCTAGAATTCTACATTTTTGTAAGGGTTTGGCTCACCTTTAATTTTAAATATAAAGAAAAATCTTCTAAAATGTTGGAGGTGAGGTTGTTGTGGGGTTCTATGCCATTAATATTCTAAATATGGACCCTTTGTTTGAATCCTTGAACATATAAGTACATATATATGGGCCAATATGCCAATGCTTCCTTTGGATTTTTGGTCACCAGATGTGTTCATATCCATTAGGAATAGTATAGGGAATTTTCTGGAGGTGAATGGAAGCTACTCGAGGTTGAACTCAATAACTATGGCTCATATTTTCATTAAGGTGGACTTGAAAGAAGGATTAGTGAAGGACATCAAAATAAAGGTCAGGAACATAAGGTATAAATAAACTTTGGGTTACTTAGGAATCCCCTTCTAGTTTTCAATATGTCATATATATGGCCACCTAGCGAATGACTACATGACCAAATTCACTAAAACATTCTAGAGACAGAAAATTGTGGGTAATGAGGATCCTGCAAGGGAATTACTAGTATCCAAGACAAAATATTACATGGGGAGGAGGGGGGAGTTAKAAAAGGTGAACCCTTCAATAGCTATAAATCTCGATGATGAATTCTCAAGGGAGAAAGCATAAAAAGGAGRATACAAGGTATTATCAAACAATAACTATCCCAAGCCATCAAAGGAGTTGGGTGCAAGCAAGCTTGAACTAGATAAGGATAGAACGAGGATGACATCACCAAAACTGCAGGCCATCCAATCTCCAAGTAAGTCAATAGAATCTCTTGTAATTTATGTGAATTCTTATATGGACCCTCAAATCCTAAGTAACAATCAATGAGTGGGATTGGGTGTTTATGTGAATAAGCCATCAAAGGAATGTAGGAAAGGGATGAAAACAAAAGAGGGTTCCAATCAACCTTTCCCTATTTTGGATAATATTGGGGAGGGTTTTATTTGGTTGAGAGGGTAGATAAGGTTGTGTATAATAAGGAAAACCATGAGGTATTGATCCACATCATTTATTTTGTTGTTGTTGAGGAAGCTCCTACATTATCATACCATCACATATAAAGAAATTTTAATTAAAAGAAATTGGAATTGAAGGAGGGTTGAGGCTAGGGAGGAATAAAATATTGGAAGAGAAAGAATATCTCATCTATCCCTAGCTCATAACAAATCTTGATGAAAAATTCAAAAAGGTAAGAAACAAACCTTTAAAGGGACCCTCAGAGTGGGGCATACCTAAGAAAAGATTCACTGTGATTATTATGTCTTTCAATGTAAGGGGGTTGGGAACTCCTAAAAAAACTTATGCTAGGTAGGTTAGTTGACCTCCAAAAACATGATATTTTAATCATTTAAGAGACCATGGGAGAAGGGTTGAAAATTATAGGACTTATCTACCATATTAAAGGATTGTGATTCCTTGTCAATTGATTATACATGGAGATCTTATGGTTTGGTAATTGGTTGGAGGAAAAAATCATTGAGATCAATTAACTCTATGTTTTTTACTCGAGTAAAGGAGCTAAGTTGTTCACTATGGAGAAAGGGGAATTTTTTTATGTAGACAACATATATGTACCTTACAAGGATAGAGTGGCCTACTGGAGATACTACTAGATCATGATTTTATGAAAGGTGGGAAAACAATATTGGTAGGGGATACGAATTTCACTACTAAAAGATAAGAGATACATTGAAGTGCAACTAGAGTATATCCATTAACATTTTTTTTCTTGAACACGATAGAGGATGATGGCCTGGTGGATGTGGAACTGAGAAAATTGATTCCTATATGGAGGAATAAGGGAATTGGGGATGCACCCCGGATGGGGTGTCACTATGACAATTCTCATGCAGATGGTAAGAGGTAGTAACACCATCTAGCAGCGCGATCCTCTATACAATACTCCGCGGGAAGAAGTATGTCTCGTCAGGGGTGGAGTCATTTATAATGCCTATCCTCTAGAGTGTGAGAAGCCTTCACTGGATATGGGTGTTGGTATTGTGGAGGTGATGGATAAATACTCAAACAAGACTTAAGTTATGGCAGTGTTTATACTGCATTTTTCACCTTGTTATATGGGACGACAAATTTGGTTGATGAATGGTGATACCACTGGAGTTTGGCTTCCACAAGATAAGACACTTACTTATGTTTTGAGACTTGAATTATATATTATGTTCTTCCCTTGTAATGGACTTGTTTCTATTCTTTCCGACTTCATGCCCAGAATCATGAAGCGAGCTCGTTCAAGGCAAAGCGATATTTCCCATGGCAGAATGACCAGTGAAAGAGATGATGTTGGGGATTCATCTAATCTTCTTGATCATGGGCTCGTGAATTATCCACCTCTCAATCTAGGAGACCAATGCATTCTATCCATGCAAGGAGTTGTAGAAATATGGAGATGTAGGTTTGAATGGGAGGATGCATGATTTGTGGCTATGGATGTTGGTCATGAGCCTCCCCTTGTCCCTATGACACCATCCATGGTTCGTGTCGCTTCTATAACCGAATCGACGAACAATCAAGATGCATTTTCTCTTGTTGGTTCCCCTCCCATCAGCTTGGAAGATTCAGAGATAGAGAATTTGTCTCCGTTCATTTCTTGTTCCAGAGATGACCCACTTCGTCTTGTCTTTGAAGTGCGCAGTGAGGTAGCAGACCTTAAATTCAACATTGAGCAACTAAATCAACGCATTTCCTGGATCTTGGCTCTACGTGCTGACACAGTTCTCCAACGTCTAGTTCTGGATATGATTGCTTAGGACGCCATTCTGTTGCGCGTCCCTCTTCCTCTTCCATTTAGTAGTCATCCATTCTCTCCACAAGTAAAAGTTCTTCCTAATGTCTAATTGTGTTTTTCTTTTAGGATACATGTTTGGTTTTAGTCTCATTGCCATAGCTCATAATAGGCCAATAATTTTTTTGAACTCTCTAGATAATATACATACTCTCTTTCTGTATTATTTTTTTACCCCTTGGGGTGGCTATAAGCTTGAACATTGGTTGTGACGAGTCCATTTCCCTTCATGGAAACCATGTCATTAGCACATTGTATGTTTGTATATGAAATTCTATAACGAGTAATTTAAAACTTTCTTACTTACAAAAAAAACGGGAATTGGGGATGCAAGTGTGGTGAAGAGATTATATAGGTTCTTTGTGTCAAAAACCATTATGGATGACCTTGATAGGATAAGGAATTGGGTTTGGTAATTCGATAAGGATCTTTTGGTTTGGTATTTGTTTGGAGGAAAAAATCATTGAGATTAATTAACTCTATGTTTTTTACTCGAGTATAGGAGCTAAGTTATTCACTATAGAGAAAGGGGAAACTTTTTATGTAGCGCCATATATGGACCTTATGAGGATATAGTGGCCTACTGGAGATATTACTAGATCATGATTTTATGAAAGGTGGGAAAATGATATTGGTAGGGGATATAAATTTCACTACTAAAAGATAAGAGTTATAGGAAAGTCCAGCTAGAGTAGATCCATTAGCATATTTTTTCTTGAACAAGATAGAGGATGATGGCCTAGTGGATGTGGAACAATTAAAATTGATCCCTATATGGAGGAATAAGGGAATTTGGGATGCACCATGGATGGGGTGCCAACATGACGATTCTCATGCAAATGGTACAAGGTAGTAACGCCATATGGCGATGCGATCCTCTATACAATACTCCGCTGGAAGAAGTATGTCTCGTCGAGGGTGGAGTTATTTATAATTCCTATCCCATGGAGAGTGAGAAGCATGCACTGCATATGGATGTTGGTACTATAGAGGTGATCGCTAAATACTCAAACAAGAATTCAGTTATGGAAACATTTACACTTCGTTTTTCACCTTGTTATATGAGACGAAAAATTTGGTTAATGGATTGTGATGTCACTGGAGTTTGGCTTCCGCAAGCTAAGACCCCTACTTATGTTTTGTGACTTGAATTAGACACCGTGTTCTTCCCCCGTAGAGGGGTTGTTTGTATTTTTTTCAACTTCATGCCCAAAATCAGGAAGCGATCTCATTCAAGGCGAAGAGATATTTCCCGTTGTAGAGTGACCAGTCAAAGAGATGATGTTGGGGCTTCATCTAATCATCATGATCGTGGGCCCGTGAATTCTCCACCTCTCAATCCAGGAGACCAGAGAATTCTATCCATGCAGGAATTTGTAGCGATATGGGGATGTAGGGTCGAATGGGAGGATGCATACTTTGTGGCTATGGATGTTGGTTGTGAGCCTCCCCTTGTCCCTCCGACAACATCCATGGTTCATGTCGCTTTTATACCCGACTCAACTGAAAATCGAGACGCCTTTTCTCTCGTTGGTTCCCCTCCCATCATCTTGGAATATTCACAGACAGATCATTATGCTCCGTTCAATTCCTGTTCCAGAGATGAACCACTTCGTCTTGTCTTCAAAGTGTGCAGTGAGGTAGCAGACCTGGAATTCAACATTGAGCAGTTAAATCAATGCATTTCATGGCTTGTGGCTCTACATGATGGCACAATTCTCCAATGACCGGTTCCGAATATGACTGGTTAAGACACCATTTTGTTGTGCGTCCCTCTTCCTCTTCCTCTTCCATTTACCAGGCATCCCTTCTCTCAACAAGGACAAGTTACGCCTAATGTCTAATTGTGTTTTTCTTTTAGGATATAGTTTTGGTTTTAGTCTCATTGTCATAGCCCATAATATGCCAATAATTTTGTTGAACTCTTTAGATAGCAGACATAATATGTGGCTATAAGTTTGAACACTGGTTTCCACAGGTTGGTTTCCTTTAATGGAAACCCTGTCATTAGCATACCGTATGTTTTTATATGACATTCTATAGTGGGAAATTTAAAACTTTCTTACTTACAAAAAAAAGGGGAATTGGGGATGCAAGTGTGGTGAAGAGATTATATAGGTTCTTTGTGTCAAAATCCATTATGGATGACCTTGATAGGATAAGGACTTGGGTGGTAGTAGAAGGGGAGTCAAATCACTTCCCAATAATATTTCAAATTGCAAAAGAAGATAACAAACATCTAGTGATCCGAAATGGATCCAAACAAGCAAATGGTTGTAAGTCTTAGTACTTGCAGGCATAATTTGATTATTAATGAAGGTTAATAACTATGTAAAAGGAAATGAAAAGTAAAGTGGAATAAAACAAAGGAGAAGAAAACATGAGTTAGTTAAAACAAAAAAATTAAATAGGAGAGAAAAAACCAAGGAACTAGAAATGAAAGCTCCTGCCTATTCGCCCTCCCATTATCCCATCTTTCCCAATTTATTTTTGTAGGTTCACTCTCAAAGGGTCTTTTCTATTGGTTATGGAGCCTTATTGTCTTCCTAATTCATATGAAAGTATGCCTAGCCCCCTTCTGTTGGGGGTTCAGGGAATGGCCCTCGAATGAAGGGGGTCTGTTGTGGGTGGGAATACCTCCTACAGACTTAGCATTTAAGGGCTCTAATCATGCATGCATAAAATGAACATTTAAAAGGCTTCTACTCTTTTCTATTCTCCCAACACAAAACCCCGCATTCATGTAATACAAAGGTGAAAACAAGATTCGGTAACTCTACCTTGAGTCCTTCRTTTGATGTTGATCCCTTTACTTTCAATCGCTCTTTGATTGCAAGCCTCCTCCCAAAGCTGACCTGCATTCACACATGAACAAACGAAAAACTGCAAACATGCATTTCATATACTAATTGTTGGGTTAGTCGTGACAATATCATAAAATAAATATTCAACTTGGACACATGATATGGCGGGACAGGAAAAGTATTCCTTTTGTATTAATCTTCACAAGAGTAAACTTACAATATGTGATCGGCACTGCTCCTCGAAACTGGTCCTGGGCTCCTCTTCAACTATCCTCCAACTGCTTTTCTTTATACTTCTCTTTGCACAAGGATGGCTAAAGGTTGGGACAAGGGGAATGCTCAATTGGGTATAGTCTCTTTACTATGATTTTCCTCCTTTCAAATGAGACCCTTATCCCTTCTTTTATAGGCTAGAAGGAGCTAGGTATTTGGTCGAATGACAGACCATGCATGGCCTAAAGGTTTAGTTAACTTACCCAAAGCTGTGTGTTATGTCAGCCACTTTCTTTTTTTCGTGCTTTTGTAGGTACACATGGGTTGTAGTGAGACATCTAGCGTGTACACTCGTGCAATAGTGGAGTAGGGCGCATGGGCCTTTAAAAATGGTGTTTTTAAGAAGAGTTGTTCAGTACTGGCTTAGCAAAGAAGGCATATGGGATGGCCTGATGTCAGGTAAGTATGTTTGGTGAAAATTAGGGTTATAACATATTCCCCCTAATGTGTGAGGTCAGAAGAGCATATGATGGCCAAAATACATTACCAATCTGTATCAACGTACCAAACCGATGAGCCTAGGGACCAGAATTCGGGAGGTGCCATCTGCAAAATAACAATTGTCTCATTGAGGTGGGAATACCCATGCTTGGAATGAAATAAAATCATGGATACCAATCAAATACACTCTAGATCCATGTCATATAACTATATAAAGTGTAGCCACGAGCAATACACAACGGATCTACATCTCGAAATAAAAAAGATATAGATTTTTCGTATCTATCTTCTAGACGTTGATAAGGCCTAATGGTTGGAGATGAGGTCTTCAGAGCTCGAGCATCAACTTAAAAATCTTCAAAACTCGGGTAGGAGTGTAATATGAGTGTACGAATTCACTACCCAGAGGTCTTCGACGGCTTGTCGGTCATGGACTAAAGGATCTTGATGATCAGGTTGAGGTCTTCATGGATTTTGAACAAAAGACTTGATTGGACCTTCGGGATGGCCGAGCATGAGCGCAAGAGACAAACTATAGATGGGCCGACTCAGGCTTGGTAAAAACTTCCCTTGGACAATAGCACGACAAATGATGAGACTCAGGCAGTGTGATTTTTCGACATAAGTTCATGATGTAGGAGGCACCGAAAACTCTCCATATGTTTGGAAGAATAACCAAATGGAGGAGGACACAACTCTATGTAGCGAGAATAGCTTCTGAAGTTCATATTAAATCCCAGGGCTTGACGAACAAATGAAAGGATGTGCTTTGTCCAAGGGCGACTCATTGTGCTTCCAATAAAAAATAAAATACTTTTCCCTTCCTCTTTTTGGGGTGTATTTGATTTTTTTGTCTTTTTAAATAATGTTGGAAAGCTTGAAAAAGAATAAAAGAATGTTACGTTACAAAGGAGGATCGAGTGTTGCAAACATACTAGTTCCAAGCACACGAAACACAGGGATGCTTAGGGCAAAGGGACATATGCAAGAAAAGGACACTCGGAAAAAATCCTCCAGGGGCCAAAGGTGTCAAGACGCAGAGTCAAAGTGCTATAGGGCTTACGTATAAGGAATGTTTCAGATGGTTCAGTTGAGAGAAACATGGAGCCTTCATTTAGACCAAAGACGCAGGTATGCAAACACGGTTAACAAAACACACAATGGTAATGTCCTTCGATGTAATTTTAACGAGCCTAGAGAAGGTAAGTTCGGGGTTTTTCATATTTAGAGAGTCTGAAAAAACGTAAAAGGAGACTCCACTGGGGTGCCTTTTTCGAAGATAGTCTAGTTGGTTCGAAAAAGGGGTAAACTAGCATCGACCAGACGTCTATTCAAAACCATTTTAATGAGTGTGATAGAGACAAGATCACTCGACGATTTTTTCATTTTTAAGGAGTCTGAAAGAATCTTAACTATGGACTCCATCAGGAATATTCTTCTGGACCTTTTAACGTGTGAAAGAATAAGGTCACTCGACGATCTTTTCAATTTTAGGGAGTCTGAAAAGAGCTTAACTATGGACTCCGTGGGGGTTCCTTTTTTGTAAATTTAGTCCCTCAGGCCCTAAAAAGGGTTAAAATTATACCTGAGAGTACTCTTCTAGAGAACCAAGGCTCCTAGAGTATACCTTTGTTCGTACAATTGACCATCCAGACCGAAAAAGGGGTAAACTACCGTTGGACAGACGTGCCTTCAAATTTCAGTTTAACGAGCGTGAAAGACAACAAGATCGCTCGACAATATTTTCATGTTTAGAGGGTTTGAAAAGGGCTTAAAATAAGACCCGTTGGGGGCTATGACTCAAGTATGAAACTGGTTCAGGTAGAGTCCAYTGCTAGGCTTAGAACAAGAGTCTCTTTGATAGTCAACTTGGAAAGTCTCTCAAAAGGGAAGAAAACACAMACCACGATGTAAGTCCTCCCGCGGTATAGAAACCGTAGTCATGGCTTCAAGGATAGCCTCATTTGAAGGCAATTCAAAATCCGAGAAATCACGCAAATGAGGGTCGACWGTCCCAAAGGKTGAAGTAAACTGACCATACTCCATATGACGATGGAGTTTCTGGCCAGGACTGGCAGAGTCTATTAGCGAAGAATCACAAGCACAAGGGCTTGAGGATATACAAACAATGAGATCAGACTCAGAAGGATACTCAAGCTCACTTGGAATAAGAGAGGGAAGCAAGGGCTCCCATGCCCCCATTGGATAAACCAATGGATCAATTGTTGATTCCAAGTCTCTATAAGGGAAACATGATTGCACAGGTTCCTACTCAGAAGAAATTGAACACCAAGGATAAGATGTCACATAATTAACCCATGGTGAGGTGGAGTCTACACGAACACTAGGAACATATAAAGGGGCAGCCTGAACTAATGCTGAATTAGGGTGGTGATTATCAGATGCCAGCTGGTCAATAGTGACAATGCTTCCATTGTGGGGGAAATGCATCACCCGAAAGAGCGTAGATACCACAACGTTCATAGCATATACATAATCACGCCCGAGAAGCATATTGAAATCTAATGAGCCTTGCACCACTATAACATTGACACAGACAATCTTCCCACCTAACGATATAGGCAGTTGAGGAAGAACCCCCAAATATTCACTAGGACGTCTATCAAAAGCCAACAACTCATGCGAAGCAGACACAATCTTGGGAGATCCCAAGACTTTCCAAACCGAGGAGGGTAAAATACTTGCAGAGGCTCCTTCATCCACAATACATTGATAAATTTTTGTTGAATTAACTTCAACCCTTATTTGAAAAGGTGCAGAAGAAGGAAGAAGAGGCTCAACAAGATCATTTCAATCAAAGGAAACCATCCTAGGGCTTGGAGGGGGTGTGCTCGGAGCGAGCATAATGCTCCCTTATTCTGAAAGTACGGAATTGGAAATGCTGAAAGCATAGTCAGTAGACACTTCACTCCCCAAGAGAGGAGTGTGATCAGTCGAAGATGGCATCGGCGTGACCACTTTGGTAGACTTGACACTCTTCAAGAGAAGAGTGGGATCAACCGAAGATTGCGACGACGTGACGACTTTCTCAACCAATGATTGCATAGGTTGCAAGACTACATGGTCTAAAGGCACCTCACCCCTCAAAAGAGGAGTGGGATCAGTCGATGACTGCATCGACATGACCACTTTCTCAACCAATGACTTCATAGGCTGAGAGACTACAAGGTCTAAAGGCACCTCACCCCTCAAAAGAGGAGTGGGATCAACCGATGACTGCATCGGCATGACCACTTTCTCAGCCAATGGTTGAATAGGTTGAGAGACTACAAAGTCTAAAGGCACCTCACCCCCCAAAAGAGGAGTGGGATCATCCGATGACTGCATCAACGTGACCACTTTCTCAACCAATGGTTGAATAGACTATGAGGAAACCTTAGAAGACTCAGAATTAGAAGAGCTTGCAGATAGGGACCACAATCTGTGTACCTCTAGAATGCCAGGGCACAAATGAGTAAGGTGATCTCCCTTGCAAATATTACAAGGGAACTTAGGCTTATGTCCTATTTGTCTAGATTTCTCAACAGAATCAATGCCCCCAGCATGACTAGCTGTGGTTGGTTTCACATCTCCAACATGACTTGCAGAGGTTAGTGATGGGTCAATAACATGACTTGCAGAGGCTATAGACCTATTACCAGTATGACTAGCAGTGAATGAACTTTTTCCCCCAGCATGAATTGCAGAGGGTGGGTGCGTGCCCCCAGCATAACTTGCAGAGGCCGGGTGCTGGTATTCAACATGACTTGCTGAGGTTGTCGACCTATCTCCAACATGACTTGCAGAGGTTGGTGCTTTCTTCTTCCTATTCTTCCTCTTTCTATGTTGTTTAGACTTTCGGTTACTAGTAACTGTACTTTCACCAGAGGTGGGAGGAGGAGGAGGAGAAGACTTTGCTGATGAAGAAACATCAACAGGGTGCCCATGAATTAAGGTGCTTAAATGAGGAGTGTCAAGAGAATTCGGGACATTTGGAATGGTACCCAACCAAACCGGTAGTCCCACATTCAACCCAGGAATGTAAAAAGTGGCCATCAAAGGGACACCAATATTTTTGAAGAAGGGAAAAACACAAGAATCCCCTTGTGAAGGGGCTCCTTGGTTGGTATCGTCAGGAATTTTATCCATGAATATAGTATGCATAGGTTCTCCCCTTGTAGGATCGTTCAAGTCCGTAAAAGTATCACACACTGACTTTGAAGAACCAGTGTTATCAAAACAATGCCTATAAAGAGGCGGCTCCACGTTTCTAAGCGGAAGACTAAAAAGTCCTCTCAACCGGCGGAGTGGGCGGTCTACCACCCTAGGTCAGAGACCCAAATCCATGACTAAATAACTCACTATGGAAAACTAGGGAGCACAAAGCACACACTAGAAAAAATCATAAAGGCAAATCAAGCAAACGACTAACTAGTTGGAAGAACAATTACACCAACCAACACTAGAGCAACTTATCGGTGCAAGTGCAACTCGAATACGGAAGCACCCTCCGGGTATACTCTGCAAAGTGTGGCCTGATGTATGCCCTAGGTACTGCGGTATACCCCCGCAATCACCTGTGTAAGTCCCTAAAATAAAGGCAACTGGGTTGCCAGCTCGTGAACAATCACCAGGTGGGTACAGTCGACAGTTGGGTGGACCGCAATGAGCAGGGTATCAAGCCCGAAACCTATCAAGGGTATCGAAAGCAAGTGTTTCGGAAGATGACTGAGGACCTCGAATAGATCCAAGATCCACGAAGCTCCGTGGCAAATGCGATCAACGGAATCCCAAGACAAGTCCTTTATATGTGTTCCCCACTACACTTGGTATGGCTTTGGAGGGGTTATCTCTGCTATCTTTCCGCACACGACCTCTTGTTTAGCCCCTGTGTTAGAGGGGGGTCCTAGATAATTTCCACGTTACTGGACTTCTACACTCCTTAGCACAGACTCGTATGTTTGTTTTATAGCCTTGAAGAGTTTCCTCTCCAACCTAAATCAAGGCTCTGGCCTAATCCAGTTGATGGACCCTACAAACATAAAGTCTAGTAAATTTTAATTATCGTTCTTTTTACTGGCTTGATTTACTTAAAAAGGGTACGGTGGTGCAATTGATGTTGTTAAGATTCTTGCGAAAAAACGATGAAACTTATATTAACACTGGCAAAGAATGATTATATTTCTTATTATTTTCTTTTTGAAATGCTTTTAAAATTAGAAGAAAACACAACACTATGCTAATTTTTTTTTCTTTTTCAAATAACAATGGAAAGAAAATGTCAGGAAAGAAAGAGATCTAACAAACTAAGTTTTTTTTTTTATATATTTTCTTCCAATCAAAGAAGAAATAACAAAAGATTCTAAAAGAAATTGATGAATGCACGATTCACAGATTTTTTTTTCAAAATGCAACTCATTTTTCTTAAAATTTCAAGCTAAAAAATAAGTTTAAAAAGCTAAGAAACAGAAGAAATCTTTTAATGAAAAAGTAATCTATGCTGGAGTCCAACTTAAGCTAAAACTGCTATGACAAAGACTATAATTAGACAAGAAAATCCTTGAAAAAATGACTCTTGACAGGAAAGAGGATGACTGCCTCTTCAAAAAAAAAATTCTAGACAGACACAAAACTGTTACTTCAACAGCCAGCGTATGCATGCGGGTTGTCCAAGGGCAGGGTGCGTATGCATGCGTTCAGTCCCACTACAAGCCGTGTGTGCCTCTGTTTTTCCTCAAAAAAGGAAGACAAACAACTAAGCTTAGGCAGGGAGTACTGGTATTGAAAACCAGAACCCCTTAAAGGTGCAAAAACTTACTTTGACAAAGAAGAGAAAAGAAAAATTTAGCAAAACAAAGCTAATCCTGAGGTTTTGACCTGACTATTGACTGTTCAATCAGAGACCTAGAAGGACCCAGAAGACCCTTGAGAAGGATCACTTCTGCAGGGGAGAGGATGACTGCCTCTTCCTGAGAAGTATTTCATGGATTCTCAGACACGCAACTAGCACTTCATCTCCAGGCGTACATACGCGGGCTGACTAAAGGCAGGGCGCGTGCATACACGGGTTGTCCGACTACAGGGTGTGTATGCCTCTTAAGACTCTCAAAAACAGAAAAGAAATAGTCTGGCAAGAAGAGCAAGGAAAACTGGTATTGAGAACCAGAACCCCTGAACACTCAGACTTCTTGCAGAAACTCAAAAAAGGTAGTAAAACCAATTTCAAAATACCCAATAAAAAATCCCTAAAGAACCCTAGAGACTCCCCAGTATGGTCGCCAATTTTGTTGTGGGTGGGAATCCCTCCTAGGGACTTATCATTTAAGGGCTCTAATCATGCATGCAGAAAATGACCATTTAAAAGGCTTCTACTCTTTTCTATTCTCCCAACACAAAACCCCACATTCATGTAATACAAAGGTGAAAACAAGATTCTATAACTCTACCTTGAGTCCTTCGTTTGATGTCGATCCCTTTGCTTTCACTCGCTCTTTGATTGGAAGCCTCCCAAAGCTGACCTACATTCACACATGAACAAACAAAAAGCTGCAAAAATGCATTTCATATACTAATTGTTGGGTTAGTTGTGACAATATCATAAAATCAATATTCAACTTGGACACATGATATGGCAGGACGAGAAAAGTATTCCTTTTGTATTAATCTTCACAAGAGTAAAATTACAATATGTGGTCGGAACTGCTCCTCGAAACTGGTCTTGGGCTCCTCTTCAACTGTCCTCCAACTGCTTTGCTTTATACTTCTCTTTGCACAAGGATGGCTAAAGGTTGGGACAAGGGGAATGCTCAATTGGGTATAGTCTCTTTACTGTGATTTTCCTCCTTTCAAATAGGACCCTTACCCCTTCTTTTATGGGCTAGAAGGAGCTAAGTATTTGGTCGAATGACTGGCCATGCATGGTCGAAAGGTTTAGTTAACTTACCCAAAGCTGTGTGTTCCATCAACAAATTTATTTTTTTCATGATTTTGTAGGTACACGCAAGCTATAGTGAGGCAGATAGCGTGTACACTCGTGCAATAGTGGAGTAGGACGCATGGGCCTTTAAAAATGGTGTTTTTAAGAAGAGTTGTTCAGTACTGGCTTGGCAAAGAAGGCATATGGGATGGACTGATGTCAAGTAAGTATGTTTGGTTCAAATTAGGGTTATAACAAGGTCCACCCCCCAACTGGGAGGCATGGGGGCTAGCAGGCCCCCAAGGAATGTTTTTTGGGAAAATTGCATTGTAAAATATTGTAATTTCGTAGTCAATCTGGACCGTTCATTATAAGGTCACAAATATGACGATAGAAGTTATGTTAGGGTTTTCACCCAAAAAGAAACCCATTTTTTGTATGAGGACATTATATTGCGGCTTTGTATGAGAGTGAATATTGTATTTTGAGAGGAGATTATGAGAGAAAGAAGAGGAAGTTACAACGAGTGTGTTGTAGGTTGTATTCCTTCATTTGTTGGATCATAATAAAGGCGGGACCTGACAATTTCTCTGGTGGACGTTGCCCACACTGGGTGAACCACATATATTTGTGTATCTATTGTATTGTGTATCTTCAGTGTTTTATTTCCACATTTGTTTTATGTTATTGCTCTGTGGTCCTGGTTTTCTAAGGTTTTCTAGCTAGGAGGAGTTAAGTGAATTGTTGAATGGCCATAGAACCATGAATTGAATTGTAAACTAGAGATGGTTGAAATGAAAGTTGAATAACCATTTAAAGTTGGTATTTCCATTTGGGTTTCTAGGGTAAAATCTATGAATCTCTTGTGAGTTTCATTGTGATTGGTGATTGATGTGTGATTGCTATGTGGTGGAATCTAGTTTTAGATACATCTTAATGGATTACTATGTAAATATCATATTGTATTGTTATTAATTCCTACATATATCAATTTCTATCAAACACTAGGTTGATTACAACAACTAGTAGTTGATATATATTGTCCATTACACTCGAAGTCTTGAGATCAAGGGCTATCATAATCCACTTGATACAATAATCTCTCTCTCTCTCTCTCTCTCTCTCTCTCTCTCTCTCTCTCTCTATATATATATATATATATACCTTGAAAACCCAATAAGATCTCACCACTCACAAATAATAGAACAATGAAGTGCTCCTAACAACAACATAGTGATTAGATAATGGAACACCTTTACAAAAATAGGATTACCTTAGAGGAAATAAATCATAAGCATATATGAACTCTATATAATAAGATACTAATGAAAGGGTACTAAATATATCACAAGGTAGGTCTAACAAACCATGAACAAATTAGGGCTAGTAAAGCTCAAAAGCAACATGAACGCACTAGGGCATAAGACTTTTTGATTGGAGGAAGCAAGGAGAATACCTTCTGATCAAAGGAAGCAAGGAGAAGACCTTTCAACCATAGAAAGAAGAAACAAAAAATTGTGACTAGGGAAAGTTGTCTAGCCCTACGAGAGAAAGAATAAGTCATTTAAGAAGAAGGAAAGAGGAAACACATTTTATAGAAAAATAAGATCCATCCGAACTAGTTCTCAATGAAGGGAATATAGACAACACAGTTCTAGAAGAACTTGAAGTCAATGATAAAAACCAAGTGAAATGAAGACCACACACACTTAATTTTCACCTTTTGATTAAATTAAACATTGAAGTCTAACCAAGAGGTTACTAATCATTCATGGTCATATAAGATTTGGATATGGAAAAATCATTTATTATAAACAAAATATTAAATTAAACATCAAAAGAGGTATCGAGGTTGACTGTGACAACTTATTCCTCAACCTAAGATCAATATTGACTTAATCAACCATGCCTCCATCTATAAATAGGGAGACCATATTAGAGAATAAATAACCTCGTTCATATAATTAAATTAGTTTTTATTGTATTTGAAGAGAGAGAGAGAGAGAGAGAGAGAGAGAGAGAGAGAGAGGATGTGTGAGTTATGAGTCAGGATTAAGGAATGAGGCGTTGATGGATGTACTTGGATTTTAGTAGTAATGAGATATTTACATTTCCTTTTGTCGTGAATTTGGTCCTGTTATATGGGTTATTTCCCATGTAACATGTTTGTCCCTTGACGGGAAAGATGGCTCTGTGGAACCGGGGGCTCTGTGGCCTGCACCCTGTGGTCATGCACTACTCCCTAATATGTGTGCAGGCCTGATCGCATCAGTCATTGTATAACATTTTTTAGAAACCTCCCGGACCCCCTTCTGACGCCCCACTCTCTTGAAGAGGAATCGATCAACTAGTGAACAATTTAGGCATGAAGGAGTGGTTGACCTATAATATTGGGAGGGGTGATGTTATGGCTACCTATGAGAATGAGGTTGATTAATCACCAGATCTGGGTGAGTTTCTCTCCTGGATGGGGACAGCTGGCATCCCACCAACTTCCGCCCAGTTATAGTTTTCCACAGCGAACCCCCTAGGAACTATGTTGACTTCATCATCTCCCTCGACTACCCAACACGAATTCTTATCATAGCTCTCTGGGGTAACAAGCTACTTCTCAACTTCTATTTTAGGACCTTCTTCTTGGCTTGGACTAGAACCTTGGGAAATCAAAATCTTGGCACCGGTGGCTCTCACTTCTTCCGGCCATGTTACTACCTCACTCTCCAACAACGCACTCCCCTTACAGTCCTTCGAAGGCTCTTTCTCTCTTGTCTGTTGTGACTTGTTCTCTTCTTCGTCCCCAACGAAAGTCTCCTGGACGTTCCCAAACCCCATGGTAAAATCGATGCCTAGCCCGGGGCTGGGGGAACTGGAGGTTCACCCCGAGCCTTTGCAGGAAGTGATCCTTGATGACCTGAACTTAGGGTTCGTGCAAGCCCAAGCGTTGGGCCAAGATCTTTCTTATGACTACTACTTCCCCTTAGTGGATCAAGGTTTCTCCCTAGGTCATACTTCCTCGGATCCGGAGAGAGGTTTTGTTTGCCACAAATCTACACCCCTACAACCTCGATGGCTGGGATATCGACCAAAGCGAGGCTCCAGGCCGAAGTGGCCCCTTTGATTCAGATCTTGAAGTTCAAGGCGCCTCAGGGCTGAGACGAAGGAAGAGGAACAAATTCTTAGGGTATTCTAAAGAAGATTATAACTTCATCCTAGGTGAAGACCTTTCTATGGCCTGGGTTTCCACAATGGTAGACAAAACATGAGTCAGGAAATCCTACGGCCAACAATTCAACAAAAAAACTTTGAGATCCTGGGCCACATCAAATTGGGGTGCGAATTCCATTTATTCGCCCAATATATTCTGCCTCTCTAGAGGTTGCTTTATGGTCATCTTCTCAGAACCCTCTTAGGCTTTGGCCGCTCTCCAAAAAAGTTGGGTGATCGAATCTTCCCTGATTCTAATGAAGCTTTGGATCCCCACCTTTGATGATGCTAGCGAGTGAATGGAATCCATTCCGATCTCGGTTCGTCTACCAAGATTCCCTCTGCATCTATGGTCAGAAAATTGTTTTCAAGCAATTGGAAATTTTCTGGGAGAGTACCTAGCTGCAGTTATGGGATTCTTAGACACAGGAGAGATGGAGGTGGCTAGAATCCTAGTCTCTCTAAACATCAGGGAAGGGCTACGATAATTCCTCAACCTAACAGATTTGGGGTGTACAAGGGTCCAAATTTTAGATTACGAAGGTGTGCTCTTCCATTGCAGAAGATGCCATGAATATGGACACATTGTTATGGACTGCAAAAAATCCTTTTGAGGGCGTTCTGGACACCTTACACATGAATCCATCAGGCTTGGTCGTGATCAACACGAGGCCACCGGGGGAAAATCCTCCTCTTCAATGTCAAACTCGGTGGGGACCCATTCCCCCACCCCGAAAACTCTCTTGGTCTCCTCGACAATTGAACATCCGGTGTCGACCAAGGATGCTTTGGCTCTCGTTCCGATAGTTGGAGATGAGGCACACCCAGATTGCAGACTGCAGTCCGGAGACAACACATCACCAACTACTTGACAACTTCTTTGGTATGAAACTTTCTATTCCCCGCCTTGCAAATGGTATGTTAAATGCTTTCAATTTTCTTTTAAGAGACTGCATCCCCTCCCCTCAAATCCTCCCCTTAACAAACTATGTCTCCTTAAAACCTCATCTCACCTCTTCCTCTTCCTCCCTCCCTTCACCATTGTTGGTTGATTGTCCTCCTTGGGCAACTTCTCCTCCTGACTCCCCAATATCCTGGTCTTATGAGGAACCCTCCTCCGAGGGATCTAAGGATTCGATCATCCACTTCCATATCCGCAACAGATCGATCTTTGTTCCTACCCCAGAATCCAGAGGACTATGCCCTACTCTGAAACCACTAAAAACAAAAAAGGGCCAAGGAAGGTCCTCCCATCTCTCCCTAGCACAATCCCACGCACTAATGGACATTGTTTCAGGAAGGAAATGGTCTCTCCTCGGGGCTCTTAGAGCGGCAAAATCCCCTGTAGGGGTTCCTCCATGAGACTCCTTTCTTTTACTTGCAGGGGTTTAGCGATCCCCCACAAAAAATACGCTTTGAAGAGGTTGGTATATCTGCACCAACATGAAGTTGTTCTACTCCAAGAAATATTAGCAGATGAACTTTCGACCACTAAAACACTCTCTACTCTCTTCCCGGGATGGGATTTCCTGGGTTTGGATGCCCGAGGAAGGTCGGGAGGTCTAGCCATCGGATGGTGCTCTAGAAGTATAAAGCTCTTAAACTCCTGGGCTTTTGACTCTTGTCTATGGATTGAGGTACACGTGGAAGGACTTGGGTTGGAGATCAAAATAATCAACACTTATGGGCCACACACAAACACAATCCCTTTCTAGAACACTATGTTTAGCAAGGATTTTATGAAGACGAAAAATCTAATAATTGGTTGTGAATTCAACTTCTCCATAGGGGAAGCGGAAAGTTGGGGTCCCTCAACTCACCCAGACCCCCAAGAAGATTTTTTCAGCCATCTCTTGGCTTCCAAAGGCTTTATTGATATCACAATCGTCAAACTTATCCCCACCTAGAGGAATTTAAGGGTCGGGGAGGCCCATTTTGCCAAAATATTAGACCGCTTCTTGATTATTGAATCGATGTCGATGCTTCCCTTCCAATACCACTAATGGATTGGAAGTGGGAGGGAATCAGATCACTCCCCAGTCTGGTTTGCAGTGGAAGGGGGGCCCGAAAAGCTGACATCCCCCTTCAAATTCAATTCCACTTGGCTCAAGGATGAAGGATTTCAAAAGTTGGTAAAATCAAACTGGACCCCTCTACAGGATACAATTGGAACATCGAAAACGATCCAATTCATGGATAATCTAAAAAAAACAAAAAATTGGTCATTCCTTGGGAAAAATCAAAGAAAAAAGAAGAAGAGAGAGAAACTCAAAAGTATTGAGGACCAGCTGGAGGTGATTTATGAAGACACTGAATCTGGGTTCTCCTCAAAATCTTAGCGAGAAAATTTGAGGATCCTAGAGGCAAGACGCGGGAAAATAATGGCAGACCAAGACACAACCTGGAGACTTAAAAGTCAGGAAATTTGGCTAGCGAATGGGGATGAGAACACTAAATTCTTCCATGCCTTTGCCAAAGGACGAAAAATTGTCAACACAATTTGGAGCCTAAAGGATCAGGAGGACTGATCAATCACCTCCTTTGAAGGGCTAGAAAATCTGGGAAAGATACATTTTCAAACATTATTCAAAGAGGACAGAAGGTCAAGCATAGTCGACATCATAAAAATGGCCCTCTACTTTCCCAACTTTGTGGATGAGAAAGGGAACCGAGAGCTTTATGCAGAATTCACTGAAGTCAAACTCAAAGGCACCCTTCAAATATTTCAAAAGGATAAAATCCCAGGTCCATACGGATGGTCAATTGAATTTTATCTGGGCTTATTCGACCTAATCAGAGGTGATATTCTCAAAGTCATCGAGGAATCCAGAATAAATGGAAGAATACACATCCAAACACCACCTTTATAGCCCTCATTCCCAAGGTGAAATATCATCTCTCGTTTGATTATTTCAGGCCCATATCACTCTGTAACTGCATCTACGATATTATAGCCAAATTTATAGCCCGTCGGTTGAAGCCTCTCCTCTCAACCTCCATCTCAAAAGAACATTTTGGTTTCCTTGAAGGTCATCAAATCCATGAAGAAATAGGAGTCTCTCAGGAAGGACTTCATAGCCTAAAGACCACAAAAGCCAAAGGCACCATCTTAAATATCGATCTCTCAAAATCCTTTGATAGGGTAAATTGGGCCTACATCAGGCTCCTTCTCACTCACCTCGGGTTCGAGGTTCCATTCATCAAATGGACGATGGCCTACATTATTTCGGTTTCCTTTGCAGTCCTCATCAATGGAACAACCTCATCCTTCTTCGCCTCTGAAAAAGGTCTACGCCAAGGTTGTCCACTTTCCCCACTCCTCTTTCTCCTAGTAGCTGAGGACCTGAGCAGGGCTATAGCTAATGCGGTGAGAACGGGGGACTTCCAAGGAATTCAATTAACCGTTGGTATGAGAATCACACATATTATTTTTGTGGACAACGTCCTCATCTTCTGTAGTGGTCGAAGGCAGGATGCATAAGATCTAGCAGAAATCCTCTCCCTTTTCCGCTCGGCTACATGTATGCAAATAAATCTCCAAAACTCTATTCTCTCCTTCTCAGAAATGGAAAGAGAGGAAGAGGAAATATATTGAAGGCTCTTTCCTTTTATAATCCAGGATTTCTCAGAAGGCCTAAAATACCTAGGGTTTCATCTGAAACCAAATAATTACCTCAAGGAGGACTGGAAATGGTTGATTTCAAAACTGGAAAAAGACTAACTGGATGGAGCTTCAGGTGGCTCTCGAGAGAAGGAAGACTCACTCTAACCAAAGAAGTTATGTAATCCTCCCTAGTATATTGGATGTCACTGGCCTGGATACCGAAAGGAACACTAGAAAAGATTAGAAGGGTCTGCTCCTGCTTCATCTGGTCGGGCTCAGGGGACAAGTTCACTCAGCCATGGGAAAAATGGGATTGTCTTGCCCGAACAAAAGCTCTGGGAGGTTGGGGACTCAAAAATATATTTGTGTTTTCCAAAGCTTTGGAGAAAAAACGGGGTGGCAACTCATCTCAGGAAACAACCTCTGGTCTCTGGTAGTCACCCAAAAATACATTGCACCGGATACACTTGAGGAGTGGATCATATCTCCAAACAAGACCCACAAACAAAGCTCGATTTTCTGGAAAGATTTAATCTCCTCCTTTCCAGTGATAGGGGAAGGACTGGCCTGAAGAGTAGGCAAAGGAAATCACTTTTTCATTGGTGCGGACCCCTGGCCGGGAAGTGGAAACTCTCACATCCTTCCATTGGAATTAATCAACCATCTACATAGGCAAAACCTCTTCCTACTCTCCCACATGGTTGGGCCCAACTCAACAACCCTTTGGCATCAAGGATGGAAAAGTGCGACCAATGTGGGGCTATTTGAAGCTCTAGCAACACAATATAATAATTATATCACAACACTATAGGTCGGTCACATAAGACTTACAGATAGAGAGGACGAGCTGATTTGGAAAAAGGATCCTTCAGGAAACTATACCCGAAAACTTGGATACATTGCCTTAAACCTGGATCTATTCCAACAAAATCCAAGTTGGTGGTGGAGGGGACTTTGGAAATTAAAATGTCCACAAAAAGATAAAATCTTCCTTTGGGCGGCCCTAAACGAAAAAAGTCCCAACCTGGGAAAACCTGAGAAAGCTTCAATTCGAGGTCCTGGAAAATGTCTTATCTGTCAAAATGAAAACGAAACAACTTACCACTTTCTCATTTCCCGCCCCTTTACAATGAGAGTATGGATTGAGGCCTCAACAAGTCTCGGCCAGAACTGTACATGGGGAGGTCCTGTTTTGGAACAGGCATGGGAAGCTTGGACCCATGACCCGAGATTCAAAGAGATTAAAACTATTCCCCTCATCATCAATTGGGGCATCTGGCTAGCACATAATGCAACAATCTTTCAAGAAAAATCTCCCCTTCCCGAGAGAACTGCAACCCAAAGTCTTTTCATCCTATCACACTTCCCACAATCAAAAAAATGTTTGAATTTACAGTTGAATCAGGAAGAGGCCATAGACAATTCAAATCCTTGGGCTTGCTTTGATGGGGCCTCTCAGAATCAGATCTACGGGGGGGAATAGTACTCCATCTAGCTGAAAACCATTATTTTCATCTAAAATTGGGGTTGGGACAAGGAACGAATAACTATGCCAAGCTACTGACTTTGAAACAACTACTTCTTTTCGCCAAAGAAAAGGAAATACTTCATCTCCAAATCTTTGGTGATTCTATGAATGTTATCAACTAGGCAAGAAAACTCCAACAATGTCACAATATTTTTCTTCTCCCTATTCTGGAGGACATCTATCGTTCGCTGGAAGAATTTGACACAGTGGTTATCTCCCATGTCTACAGGAACAAGAACATGGTAGTGGACGCACTATCTAAAGCGAGTCTTCCTCTAGCTCTGGGTCAATGACACATCACAGAATTCAAGGAATATGAAACTCATGCATTCTACCATCGTCCCTTTATTGATGCACCAAAACAACAACATGATTGATTCTATTTCTTACTTATTAAACAGTCACTTGGTCGAAGAGATTTGGACATAGGGTTTTCTTACCATTTAAAATTTCTACAAGCAACATTCACCAGCATTTTCACTAATCTGTAATACAAGCACTCCTGTGGGAATTAAACAAACAACTTATTTCTTACAAAAAAAAAAATTCTCTACCACCTTGTTCTAGGTGATGTAAATAATAGGCTATCATTTTGCACATTGGAAGCCTCTTTCAAGGCATATTTTCTCGGCATAAAGTCAAGGACCTACGCTCTTTGTTTCATTATACACACAAGGGGTGTTGTGCTCATAGAAGCACCTACAAAATGTTATTTTGTCTCTCCTGATGAATAAAATTACGTTTTTTTTCATGGAAAAAAAACATGTTTGTCCCTTGATGCGACTAAATGTACTATGTATACTGATGATTTATTTTCATATATGTGTAAGTTTATCAGTGTTAAATTGATAATCTAGTTGACATTGACATCAATATGTAAGTGTAATAAACTTAAGTAAAAGTTGAATTGTATTTTGATTCAACATGCTATGTTTATTTTCACATTAAAGCAACAAAATCAATTAATAGAAAAGTGACCAAAATTCACTATTTGTTTTATACTGCATTATTGTTGAAATCAATGCACTAGATTATTTTACATTATATTACTTTTAAAATCAATACAACAATAAATACATTTCCAAACAATTCCATGAAACATTGCATATTACATATTTCTATGTGAAAAACAACATTATATGAATCATTATATTATTTGAGTAAAATGTTTCATACATTTCTTATGAAAAGAGAAGGAATGGTTTGGTTTATGTCATCCACCTTTTATATTTTCTTGTCACGTTATATCAAAATTTGGATTAAAATTAAAAGAAGATTTCAACAAAAACATGCGAAAATAACTAAATTATATTGCTTAATTTACATTATAAGATAAACCAAATGTATAGAAAAAAATTAAATCTATCATTAACATTACAATTATAATAGGTTATTTTGATAGTAGGCACTCCCCAACTCAAAAATATATATTGACAATACCAAACACATAAAACACTATTCTTGTGACTTCCATATTTATTGTCCTAAAGTTTTTATCATTCATCTTGCAAATTATGGTAATGTTTGGTGGCATTGCAAAATCAACCTAGGTGTTGGGGTGGGTAGACACATAAATTAAAGCGCATGATTTAGAAGATAGTTCAAAGTTTTTTTTTTTGGTTTTCTCCTTAGCATGCGCAATGGTGGCTTTGAATTACCCAACATATTATCTGTGTTTGAGGGAGAATATCTAATATGATATATTAACTTTGATATAAATTTTGCCACATAATAGTTAGGCACACAATTTTTTGATATAAATTGTGCCACATAACGGTTAGACAGTTATTTTTTGAGTACTCATCATTATTATTATTCACTTTAAAATAATATTCCTTCTATATATCTTCTATTTGTCTTAGTTTCTTGTCTTCTTTGATATTGTCAATGAACTTTATGTTACCGTAAAAATGTTTGAAGATAAATTGTGTAAATAGGTTTTATTCCAAAAAGTTTTACAACAATTATAACTAACTGTGAAACATACATACTCAAGCTCTATGTTACTCAGAGATTTATTTTCTTCTTTATTTTTACTTGAGCGCCACATTATCTTCATTGTTGTCCACACACTCTCCTTATTCATTCCTTTTATGTATCTTCTAAACTTCAACTTCTCATTCCGCCTCTCTTAATTTAGGTCAAGGGTTTCATTAATGTTAAAAAATAATATATTACTTCTTCGTTCTTGCTAATATATTTTTTCCAAAAATACAAACTAATCAATAATTAAGAAACAAACATGTGTGTCTATTTTCAATTATATAATACAAATCACAAATATCAAAATTCCAAATTAACTTAAAAAATATAAAATTGGAATACACATTTTTGTTTTATTTTTTAATATTTTGGAGAAGAATGTTGGCTAAAAAATGAATTATGACTTCGAACATTCATGTAAGATGTGATACCCCTAAGACTGAGAAGATGAGTTAATTTGGACCGGAGGTGACAATTCGGGTATCATGACAGTCAAGAATATTTATTTAGCCATATTGTCTACAAAGAGAATACAAAAAATCAAAGGTTTGCGAAAGACATATTGGAAATGGAATCTTCAGATGAAAATAAAATGTTTCCTTTTGTTAGTTGTTGAAAATAAAATTCTAACATGGGAAAATTTAATGGCTAAAGGATGGGAGGGTCCTTCTAGATGCTACTTATGCAAATGTGAAATTGAAAATACTGACCATATCTTTATCCACTGTAATTTCATAAAATCTGTGTGGGATCGTCTGGCAACTATACTGAATTTAAATTTTTGCTGGAAAGGGAAAAACTTTACTGATTGTATGCAATCATGGGTAAATGAGAAAAAAGCCTCTGTTTTGGTAGCAGCACATACCTGCTAGTATATTTGGATTGAAAGAAACCGAGCGATTTTTGAAGATTGGAATCCATCTATTCACTCTGTTATTCCAAAGATTCTCGGCCTCATAAGTTATGATAAAAAAGTTCCTACCATACCTCTCAATCGCTCTATTTTGATCCAATCAAGAAGGGATTTGATTACTGCATTGTTAGATGGTGCGGCTCAGGTGGATGGTCGAAACTGTGGTTCAGGAGGCATTATAAAGAGCCCAAACATGACAGTTTACAAATGGTTGTTAAATTGCGGCACTGGTTCTAATAATAAAGCAAAATTAATGGGCGTATGGGCTTCACTCAAATTGGCCATCCATCTTTCTATCCGGCGCATTCAAATCATGGGTGACTCAAGGTCATTATTCACTGGTTAAACAACAAAGCAAATTTCCATTCTAGCTATTTGGAAGGATGGAAAGACAGGATCAAATTATTAATAAAGGATTTTCAGGATATCAACTTTAACCATGTCCACATGGAGTATAATTTTGAAGCAGACTTTCTATCAAAGTTGGCACTAAAGGAAACAAGTGGCAAAATTATCTATTATCAGTGGGAAAATGGAACTAAAGGATCTAAAAATTATCTCGATCTTTACTAATTTCTATGTCTTTATTACAGATGCAAATATAGTATTTTGGGTTACTGAACTCGGCTTCTGGTGATCCTTTTTGTTATCTCAGAAAATGAAATGAATTTCTGGTCTGTCCATTTTGATGAATCTGGAGTAGTCTTTTGTATCAGGATATTTAGATCTCCCTGGTTGTGGTATTTTAGGACTGTTTTTTGGTATAGACTTTGCCCTATGTCGATGAACTGTATTTTGTAAACAAATTATATCTCTTAATATAATTGGGAAAATTTTTGAATGAAAAAGATGCGATGCCCCCATTGAACTATAGCTTGGGTGCTCCACACAATATTTTGTTTGTCTTCCACTCAACTTATACTCCTATCTTTTGTTCTCGTAATAATATTTTATTTTAATATTATTTTAGTTTATTTTGTTTGTCTTTCTCCCACTCAACTTATACCCCTATTTTTTGTTCCTCATAATATTTTTTAGTTTATTTTGTTGTGTCTTTTATTTCCACTCAACTTATGCATATCTTTTATTGTCATAATATTATTTATGATTTTGTCCTTCCCCTCAAATTCTCTCCTATATTTTGTTCCTCATAATATCATTTTAGTTTATTTTGTTTTTGTCTTCACTCAACATACTTTTTTATCTTTTTAGTTTATTTTTGTTTGTCTTTTTCTTCCACTCAACTTATACCCTTATCTTTTGTTAATCATAATATTATTTTATGATTTTGTCTTCCACTCAAATTATACTCCTATATTTTGTTCCTCATAATATCATTTTAGTTTATTTTGTTTTTGTCTTCCCTCAACTTATATTATACCCTTATCTTTTGTTAATCATAATATTATTTTATGATTTTGTCTTCCACTCAAATTATACTCCTATATTTTGTTCCTCGTAATATCATTTTAGTTTATTTTGTTTTGTCTTCCACTCAACTTATACTTTTTATCTTTTGTTACTCATAATATTATTTTGCTTTGGGTTTTACATTTAATTTTATCTCGATTTTCTTTTTTCATTTCTTAGTTTTTATTTATTTTTATTCATTAATAATATATATAAAAAATAGGAAAAAAAATAAGTTCTTATTTGCTAATCTAAGGTTAAAAAATTTTATTCCCATTTTTTAGTTTTTATTTATTTTTATTCATTAATAATATATATAAAAAAAACAGTACTTATTTCCTAGTTTAAGGTTTAAATTTTTTATCGTTCAACTCGTGATAATTAAATTATTAACATTGATTATCACAAGTTTTCTATAGTGTAGCTTTTTATCCTCAAACAACTCATGATAATCAGAACTATTAACACAGTTTTCTACATTGTAGCTTCTTATCCTCAAACTATAGGGTATAACACTAGATACATGATAAAAACTATCCATAAGACATATTACTACTATGTAACCAATTTTCTCTATAATATTAGGAAAAGGATATCAGATCAACCAACACAACAATGGTATTAACGAACTCAAGCAATTACATTGCATTGGATTCAATATATAGCCAAAGTACACCTCTAACAAACTAATATTCTCATATTCAAGTAGATAATAACTACAACCTAATATCATGGACATAACAAGAATCTATTGGTGCCATTATTGAGCCTCTTATCTTATTAATATAATACCCTCCCTGTCACGACCCCACATGATGCTCGACCAGATCTTGCGATGTTCATCTCTTGAGGGCATGCGACACTGCGACACTTCTCACTTGGTTGCTTGGCACATCAATAATACTTTGTTCGGACTACGCCTCTTCAACTAGAGCATRCCCATACTCCATTATAGGCTACCGACAAGTCACACTCCTGCTATAGTGAAACTCTTTCTTAAATAGTGGTTAACATAGTTTAACACCGAGTCTTATGTAAGCATGCATCCATGAACAAGAGAACCAATACGAAACAAAAACGAAAACAGACACATAAATAGTTCGGGCAACACAAACCATGCCTAACACCTGGCTAAGTTTTTGTTATTGTGAAACAGTTACAATGAGCACTATTGGCTCGGTTTCCAACAGAGCAGAGTCAAACGACTCGCCTCACCTCACCAAGACACTCGAGAACATATTTGTCACCATAAGAGTCTATGTCTCACCTCACCAAGACACTCGAGAACAAATCTGTCACCATAAGAGTCTATATCGCAACCGTCTTCACAACTCTCTGTGGTGAACCACAGACATGCCCAAAACCGCAGACTTGTCGTCTTTTCGTTTCCACAGAGCAGAACATTACCTACTGGAGACATAGGGGAAGAACCCCAGATCCCCCTGGGTGGGAAGAAGAATAAGTGATTAGAGAAGAAGGGACAAGAGAGGCAACACCATCTATCACACCTAAGGGAAAAGGAACTATGAGGGAATAAGATGATACCAAGATCAACAATTTTTTCAATATCTTGAATGACTTGGCCAAGGGTCAAAAGGCCGTGATGGACCTTATGGGGCAGTTTGTAAAGAATTCCTTGGAGGGCACAATGACACAGAACTAGAATGGTGATGGGGGTTCAAACAATGGAGAGGGCAGCCACTCACTCACTACCATGCAGAGCCACCCCCACTTGTACACCAAATCCCCCAGACCCACTATGCCTCAATTTTTGGGGAATGGGGTCGTAGGTCCATTCGTGCAGGTTGAGCAAGATGAGCCCTATAGAGCATATTTAGAGGAGTACAGGAGACTAGGAGATGATTTCCATTCAACCATGTCCTTCGCGGAGTTCTGTAATATAAAGAGAAAAAACCGACCGAGAGGGCCCATGAGGGCCATGACACAAAATTTTGAGTTGCAACGTTCCATTGGGAAAGTCACTATTCCCAACTTTGATGGGGGCTCTAAATGCTCCACTAGATCATGGGTGCAAAAGCTCGACACTTACTTCCAGCTGCACCAGATGATAGAGACATATTTCATTAAGTTCGCCACCTTGCACCTGGATGGCGAGGCCCATGAGTGGTGGTACCATGGGTTAGTCACCTTGGTACATGACGGGGTTACCTCCTACCTGGACTTCACACAGAGACTCATCGAGAGATTTGACAGGAAGGACCCTAAGCTTCACTTCAGAGAGTTGGCTCAGCTCAAACAGACAGGTAGACCAAAGGACTATATATCTGAGTTTCAGAGGGTTGTTGTGATGGTGTCAGAAATTTCAGAGGGTCGTTTGGTGATGTTGTTTGTTGAGGGGCTAATGGAGCCTCTACGAGGATGGGTCAAGGCCTACAAGCCTATCTCTTTACAGGATGCAATCAACAGGGCTCGAGACACGCAGGATGCAGTACCTAAAAGTCAGTTTCCGCCCAAACCCACTTTTACCCCGAAGACTAAGGAAATCAGACCACCTCATAGAGATTGGGTAGGCAAACCCAAATTGGATGAAGAGACTAGGAGAGAATTGTGGAAAAAAGAAATTGTGTTTCAGCTGTCAGGAGCCATGGGCACCAAGGGACATATGTGTCGAGAAGGACAGAATGGGCAAGGCCCATTACATTGAGGTATACTCTGACAGTGACAGTGATGAAAATGAGGAGGTGGATCAGGCACAGGACCAGGGACATCCAACATCAGGAGAGGAGTCTTCACAGGATGGGGCTAAGGACCCAGTCATGGCCTCGATGTCAGGATTTTTGAGGTATCATACCTACAAGATCATAGGTGTCCTACAAGGGCACAAAGTGAAAATATTGATCGATGGAGGAGCATCCCATAACTTTATTGACGGTAACATGGTCGAGAGGAGAGGAATTCTGACATAGGAATTCGATGGGTTCACAGTAGTCATACCAGGAGGCCACCAGAGAGTTGCACCAAGTGGATTCCCAAGCTCACAATAACCATGGGAAACTACTCAATGATGGATGGTTTCTTTGTGGTGGACATACCAGACACCAATGTAGTGTTGGGCATTCAATGGCTTTACTCTATTGGGAGATACATTATTGATCAGAGGACCATGGAGATGGAGTTCACGAACCCGGATGGAAAGAAAGTGGTCCTACGAGCCATGCACCATTACCCACCGAAGATTGTGTCATCGCACAACATGGAGGAAATTATGAAGCATGGTGATATAGAGTGGGTTGCAAAGCGTTTTATTTCTGACAGAGATCCACTTGACCATCTGCAATAGCTCCCAGAGGACTTACATGTATTACTCCGCAAACATCATAGAGTATTTAGTGGCATTCCTCCCCGCATTCCACCTGATAGAGGTTTTGAGCATATCATAGAGCTAGAAGAGGGGATCCAAGCAGTTATCACAAACCCCTATCGGCACCCTAAATTTTACAAGGACGGGATTGAAAAAACCATTAAAGAATTGTTGAAAATGGGTCACATCCGCCCTAGTTCCAGCCCATTTTCCTTTTTCATTGTCTTAATGAAGAAGAAGGACGATACTCTGCAGATGTGTATTGACTACAGATCCCTAAACAAGAAGAAAATTAAGAATCGGTACCCCATACCCATGATTGATGGATTAATGGATAAGCTCAGGGGGGCCAAATTTTTCTCGAAGATTGATCTTCGATCAGGGTATCATCAGATCAAGGTACGAGAGCAGGATGTACCTAAAACATCCTTTAGATGCCACTATGGGAATTATGAGATTTTGGTCATGCCATTAGGGCTAACTAATGCCCCTGCAACTTTCCAATCGTGCATGAATCATGTGTTCAATAAGCAGCTAAGGAAATTCGTATTGGTCTTCTTCGACGACATCTTCATATACAACAAAACATGGGAAGACCATCTGCGACACCTGGATGAAGTACTTGGTATTATAGAGAGTCATCAGTTGTATGCGAAGGAATCCAAGTGTGAATTTGGTATGACAGAGATGCTCTACTTGGGGCATGCGATTGGGGATGATGGGGTACAAGTGCACTAAGAAAATATCAGGGCGATCATGGAGTTGCCAACTCCTAGGAATGTGACAGAACTAAAGAGCTTCCTTGGTCTTTGCACTTATTACAGGAAATGTGTTAAGAGGTTCTCATAGTTACAACGCCACTGACCGATCTCACCAAAAAGGGGGCTTTTGTTTGGATAGAGGAGGCCCAAGAGACATTCGAGAAAATGAAGCAGGTGATGAGTTCATGCCATGTTTTAGCACTTCCTGATTTCACTCATCCCTTTGTCTTGGAGTGTGATGCTTCGAGAATTGGGATAGGAACGATATTGATGCAAAACAGTCACCCCATAGCGTTTGAAAGATGCAAACTCCGAGAGTATGAGGGGCATTACTCCATATATGACAAGGAGATGTTGGCCATAAAGCATGCTTTGACCAAATTTCGGTAGTACCTGGTGGGGAACAGGTTCAAGGTAAAGACCGATCATAATAGCTTGAGGTTTCTCATGGAGCAAAAGGAGCTGAGCGAGCGACAACAAAAATGGATCAGTAAAATCCAAGCCTACGATTTTGAAATTGAGTATGTGAAAGGAAAAAATAATGTGGTTGTCGACGCCCTATCCAAGATACCCACTCTCTCTCATGGATGTTTCAGTGGAATGGAAGGCACTTCAATTGGTAGAATACTCCAAAAACAGGTTTGCTTGTGAGATACTTGATGGTCAGGTCTCCGATGACAAGTACATGGTTATTGACGACATCATATATTATAAGGACAAGATCTATTTAGTACCAGAATCTCAGTTGTAGGACACAATTATGCATGCAGTGTATACTTATCCTTTGAAAGGTCATCCAGGATACCTGAAGACTTATAGACAAATTCGAGAGAGGTTCGCTTGGAAGGGTCTCAAAATTGATGTATTGAAGTTTGTATGGGAATGCCACATATGTCAACAAAACAAGGTGGAACACACCCACCCAGCAGGATTGCTCCAACCACTTCCCATTCCGTAACAAAAATGGGAAATCATTTCGATGGATTTTATCACAGGGTTGCCTCTGGTTCAGGGGGAAGATTGTATCTACGTGGTGGTTGAAAGGATTACTAAATTCGCCCATTTCTTTGCCATATCATCCAAATACTCTACAACACAGATAGCGAAATTGTTCTTCAGAGGGGTATTTTGACTGCACGGACTGCCCAAGACAATTGTCAGTGATCGAGACAACGGATTCATGGGGGGCTTCCGACAGGAGTTGTTCAGACTCGTAGGGACAAAATTAACGCCTAGTACCAGTTATCACCCTCAGACTGATGGGAAAACTGAAATTGTGAACAAGTGGCTTGAGGGGTATTTGAGAATTTATGTATCGGGGCAACAAAAGGCGTGGATCAAATGGATGCACTTGGGTGAGCATTGTTATAACACCACTTATCACATGTCGATCAGGATTACACCTTTCAAAGCTTTGTATGGTTATGACGCCACCACCTTTGTGGATCGAGCATTTGGGGACAATCAGGCACTGTAACGCACCCACTATGAAAATCAAAATTTTCATCGATTTCTCGAGGATCAAAATCCCTGAATTACTCACAGGGGGGCCTAGAGTCCGCTAGTTCCTCATATGTTCACCTCCATGTGGTTGTGGATCATGACTACAGGACGAACCAGTATGGCGTCTCTTCGCACTTCGCAACTCAGTGCTACCAGAACGTCGAGTCTTTCGACTCTGCAAACCCTAAAGCTCGAAACAGCGAAACGCTGAACCCCGACAGGGCTAGCGGATGGCAAGTTTCCCTCCAAAGGGAGATCGATGGCCGTAAGCCTCCCCTGATTCAACGGTATGGATCCTTCCGGGGTTTCGGTATTCGGGAGTTCGAAATGCAACGATTCCAACATTCTTTGTCATTCAAATCCCCGAATTCCATTATGGAAATTCGTGTAAGAGATCGACGACTCTTAAGAGTGTGGATCCAACGGTCCACGGGATTTCGGGACTTTTCCCTGAACTCTGACCGCTCACCGCGCGTCTCCTTTGAT
>SNQJ01S0126111.1:46032-61942 GCA_010110895.2 Picea sitchensis
CACTTTGCGTATCTCCAGAGTTCTCCTCCTCCCCTCACCTCTGCCCCAATCGCTTCTCCCTCACGCCTTATCCTCTTGCGAGGTTGCGTGTGGCACGATTTCCCTCGCACTGGTCAGGCCTGACGGCTCTACGGATGGGCGGTTCACCCCCCCATCCTTCATTAATTCCTGAGGAGCCATCTACCTACCATCCTGCGAGACATTTAATTCGGGGCCAGCGAGCCGCTCTTGGTTCTCCGGGCCAGTGAAGTCCAAATATGGTATTGTTTTCGGTGGAAGTTAACGCCACCATTCTAGGTGTCTTCCATCGCCTTTCTCCAGCCATCCTGGTCTCTTTTTCAACATATCCCCTCTCAGCATTCCTGCAATATATATATATATATATATATATATATATATTATTCACATTCATCGACCTTTTCCACAAGGTTCATTCACATCACACATTCACATTTCTGAGTTTGCCACAGTTCTTGGCCAGTCCAGTTATTTTTACAAACTGGGGGAAACAGGGTGTTACAGGCACCCAAAGCCAAAGATTGGATTCAGGGGAGTCAAGACATCTTGCAAACTCTCAAAGATAAACTACAAATGGCATAGAATCAACAAAAGATGTATGCCGACAAGCATAGAGTGGAGTGTAGTTTCGAGGTGGAAGACTTGGTATACCTTCGCTTGCAGCCATACAAGCAATCATTCTTGAAAATGAAAGGGGCAGAGAAATTGAAGCCGCAATTCTATGGTCCCTACAAGATTTCGAGGCGAGTCGAGGAGGTGGCTTATGAGTTAGAGCTTTCGGAGGGGTGTAAGATACACAATGTCTTTCATGTTTCCTCCCTCAAGAAGGCAATGCGACAACATGTTGTCCTTTCTACAGAGCTGCCACCATTGGATGAGGAGGGGCAGTTGATTCTAATTCTGGGGGAGGTGTTGGAGACCAAAGAGCGGAAATTAAGGAACATGAGCATTAAAGAGTACCTAATCAAATGGAAAAATCTACCTGTCGAGGACGCTACTTGGGAAGGGGAGCATATATTGCAACATCCTGGATTACAGTTGCTTGAGGACAAACAATCTCAGGCGGGGAGGATTGTAATGTCCTCGTTGGCCTAGGAGGCATAAGGATTGGTTCTGCTAGCCTAAATTGGTTCTCGTAGGCTAAGTCGGAAAAATTACCTAGGGAACTCAACTTTTGCCTAGGAAATGACTTTATAAAGTGAAAAAGGGAAAAAGGGGGACATGGGTCTTAGGCAAAATAAAGTCACTTAAAAATTATAAAGTGTGCAAGCATAAAGTGACTTTGTGTGGCTGGCAGTTTTTGACAAAATCCTCACTTGGGACGTGTTGCAGAGACGAGGTTGGATTGGTCCAGGGGTCTGTAAGCTCTGCAATGTCAACTCCAAAACAACAGACCATTTATTAATGCATTGTCCATTCACTCAAGCAGTCTGGAAAAAGTTATATAAAATATTCCATTTAAATTTCTAGTGGGAGGGTACCTCGGTTTCTGATTGTTTTTATAAGTGGACTTCAGATTTTTCTACTCCGACAAGCATGGCAGCTATTGCTTGCTGGCATATTTGGATTGAGAGGAATAAAACTCTATTTGAAGACTTCAGCCCCTCACTTGACTCAGTGGTTTACAGGATTGCAGATTCCTTTTCTTGGCAGCCATCAATTATAAAAGCCAACATAAACAGAGTGTGCGAATTGACTCTGACTGAGGGAGCCACTTTGGCATGTTTTGATGGAGCTGCTCTATCAAATGGAAGTTGTTGTGCTGCAGGTGGCTTTTTCAAGTCTCATTCTTCGAGGATTACAAAATGGTACTTAAACTGCGGAGTGGGAACCAACACAAAGGTTGAGCTCATGGGTTTGTGGGCGACTCTTACATTGGCTTCGCTTTGGGCGATTGATAGTGTCCAAATCTTGGGGGATTAGAAAGTTATCATTCACTGGATTAATAAAAAAGGTAAGCTCCTTGAGGTAAACATTGAAGGCTGGAAGATTAAAACAATGGAACTGGCAAGAAATATGAAAAATACAAGTTACAAGCATATTTACAGGGAGCACAATAAAGAGGCCGACTTACTGTCAAAAAAGGCACTTAAGGAACCAAAAGGTAGGCCGTCAGTTTATCACCGGGATAAAGGGAAAGAGAGCCCACATACTCACCTTAATATCTTCGAAGCTTGAACTCTTAGATCAGTGAGTGATCGAGTTGCGTTGTGGAGAAGCTAGGTGTTTTATGGAATTTTCTGATACCTTTTGTTGATTGTTGTTCTTCAGTACAGTATGTAGGTGTGAGCCATTGTGTTATCAATATTTATTCTCCTTTGTATCTGTTGCAGTCAATTATCATTTGGCTAGTCCCTTTCTTTTGTATCACATGAAATGGTACCGCTATGTAAAAGAAATTATACATTATATAATTTTGAGTCATTTTTCTATTGGAAAAAGTGACTTTAAAAGAAAATTAAAAAATAAAGTTAGTGGAAATAAATCAATGAAGAAATAAAAGAGGGGAAAAGAGAAGGCGCTCCTCTTTCTTGAATTCACTCATTTGGAAAATTGATTTTTGAGAGCTCTTGAGGAAAGAGTCTAGCGTTTTTGGAAACCCTTGTGCATTTGTTGATTTCGGTGTTGAAACTATACACCCTAGTCAGTTTGAGGGAGAGATCGTTGCAGATTTCTCATTGCGATTCAACTGGATTGTATTTCCATCTTTGTTAGCAAAGTTGTTAGGTGGGGAGGTCGACTTCTTCTTGGAAAACCAAACTTCCCTCAATCTGGGCGCATTCCTGAGGAGTTGGGTGCACAGTCTAGCTGGTGGACATAGTTTTCATGCGTGGGTCCTCACCTCACTCATCTGGAGCAAGTGGGGGCGTATTTCCTGAAGATAGGGGCAATTTCAGTGAGAATAATTGAAGAATATAATTGTTGGATTGTGTTACCATCACTGTGGGGCGATTTTCCTCTTGGTACCCATTGGTGGAAGTGTTGAGATCACCGTTTATCAGTTGGGGTCCCTTACATCCTATAGGGGCAGATTTATTTACCCAGTCCCAGTCTCATCTTCTACAGGTCGCACTTCCTACCCAGACAACGCATTTCTTCTTGGCAGAGTGTGCTAATTCAAAGCAGAGTCTATTCTTAGTATTGCTGGAGCCTGTCACTATTGAGAGGCGAACTGGGAGTGTGTATCGAGTTGATGGTTGGTGGAGGTATTTTCTTCTAAGCTAGGCACATTCACTTTGTAATTTCTGGTAGCTATGATCGAGGGTACTCATAACTAGGTGTACGAACCCCTTTGGCAGCCATCTACCGTGCTAATTCCTCTACATCAATAAATATCAGGTTCATTACTTCATATTTTCAGTTCTGTTTGTTGATCCAATAAATGTTTAATGGCTGCTACAATGTATTAATTGTATTAGTTGCTTTGAGTTTCATATATGCTGGACGATTTTAGTTTATCTTGTCTTCCAAATCTGAGTAGCCATTAGATCTCATGGGGAATAATAAACTGTGCTAAAAATACTATATCAACAGACATTCAGTTCTTCTAAAACAACAATTGTTTGACGAAATAATTACTCTCTAAACCGAGAAAACTTTCCAGAACATTTAGTGGGAATTTTACAAAATCAACCAAGCCATCCAATGTCTTAGCGAAATCTCCACATATCTCTTTAACATCGGCAAGCTTTCATTCCATTGACACAAGCTTCCTTTCGTTTTCTGCGTTAGACTGTCCAACCATCACCCCAAAGAGCATACAAAATATAAAGAATGTCACATAAATACATATGAAATTGGTATTTATTATACACTTGAGGAATCAAGAGTTCAATCCAGGAGTTGAACCACTTCCATCGACTAATATATATAACGTAAACCCACAACAAATATTTTATGTATACATAATAAAGAACTGAGTCTAAATTTTAATTGAAACTCAAATCACGAGTTTCTTATTTAAAAAAAACATTTCCCCAACTCATTAAGATCCATATGAGAAAGAATTGGAAACTAAAAGTGCATTGTGAGTTTTTAGCCCTATACAAGTTCCCTGAAGTGTATATTGAGGAAGACTAGGGAGGTGAAGGTGGAGGCAGTGATGTGTGAAATTTAGAATTTTTCATGAAGGAAAATGCTTCATTGAATCATGAGGCCGATGCTAGTGGGTTAGTGTTTTCGTCTAAGAGATGTGTGTGCATTCTCCATATCTTTTATTGGGTTGTTGGTTCCTACAAGTTAATTTAAACTAAAATTTCCTCCATGAAAGGAAATGTGGGACACTCTCCTAGAAAACTTTGATACATTTTAAAGGTAGAGAAGCTTCCAAGTTGTAATCTACCAAGTGTATAGTAGCACACATTTTAATCTTTAACCGAAATATTCTCTTCATGGAAATTTTCAACAAATGGGAACGATCAAGTGGGACTTCAAACTTGTAACCACGTCCAGTTTTGTAACCCCTACAAAAAAGATGGGAAAAACAACTTTTAGGAGTTAAATATCGTGGGGATTTCAGCATTAAGGGATGACCCCAAGGGAGGTAATTATGCACTAGGATATAATATCTTTTATATTTATTTCAACAGATCTTACAACAAGAACATGAATCTGTGGGCTAAAAACAAATCGATCCAAGATGGAATCCTCTTTCTACATGTGAACCTAAGATGCGAAAGGGATGATATTTAGTCTACACAAAATCCTCCTATTCCTTGATTGGTTGCAGTGCATCTCGTTTTGTGTTTAGGTATCATTTTTCCTTTGTCACTCTAGTGTAATATTCACAATTGTTGAAAATCTAGTTCTTTTCATTTTCTACAAGTCCATTATTAATGTTGTTTTTAAGAATTCAATGTTTATGGACTATGTGTACTATGTGTATATATTGATCTATCCACACATGATATGCTTCTTTGCAATGAAGAGGTTGGTAATAGATTCATCGGGCTCTTTTATTAATTTGGATAAGTGGAAACATATGTCTTTGCATTAGGTTTATAAAATGTGGCAATGTCAATTTGGTGTGGTGTAACAATATATATCCTAGGCGTGCATACATAATTGTAAAACTAACTCTCTCTCTCTCTCTCTCTCTCTCTCTCTCTATATATATATATATAATTTTGCAATTATGTATGCACGCCTAGGAAAAAGCATTACAATGTCCTCTACAATCAATGAGTTCAAGCTCAAAAAAAAAAGAGATAGAGAGAGGAAACAAACAATTTTACAAGGAAAAAACGTTGCACTATGTCCTCTAAAATCAATAGAGAGAGAGAGAGAGATAAAAAACAATTTTACAATTATGCATGGATGACTAGGAAAAAGCATTGCACTATGTCCTCTACAATCAATGAGTTCAAGCTATAAAAAAAAGATACTCTCCTACCATAACATGGTAGTCATCAAAACATGTCATTGTTCCATTAAATGCATTTTCGATAACCTAGTTTCCTATCACCTGGAGAGGACAATGAACACAAGGTTTAGAAGAACCCTCATATTTGTTGAATTGGTTTCCATTAATAGATTAATCAATGTGTCATTTCATATTTCCATAACCTTCTTTTCCGCTACTTGGAGAGGGTAATGAAAACAAGATTTAAAAGAAACCTCATATTTGTTGAATTGATTTCCATTAATAGATTAATCAGTATCATTTTAGATTTTGATCATTTCAATAATTCATAATGCATAGTGGTAACAAGGGCCTTCGCTAATGTCTCCAAGTTATTCTACGAATACACCACTGGCAACTCCATAGAATTAAGATCTACGAATGACATGTTGTTAATGGCTCCTGCACCCATAGTCGTGGTGTATAATTTGACATTAGAGGAGCCTTGTTCTTGCATACTTTCCTCGTGTACCTTAGAAGAGAAGGTAAGAATGCATCAAACATCTTGCTTAGTAATTGATTAGTAAATAGCAAGAGAATTATTTGGTATGGGTAGAGAGGCACTTTTTTGGCACTACATGGATTCTAAAAACCATAGAGATGGGAATAAACAAAATATGAAAAATGCCATAGAAATACATATAGAATTGGTACTTATTATAAACTGAGGAATCAGAGGTTCAATCCATGAAATGAGCCACTTACATGGACTATTGTATGTAACCTAAACCCATAACAAATATTTAATGTACCCACAATTAAAAAAAAGGGGGGGGGATCTAAATTTTAATCAAAGTTGAAATCACAAGATTCCCTATTTTGAAAAAGGATGTCCCCAATGCATTAACATCCATACGAGACAGAACTGGAAACCAAAAGTGCATTGAGAGATTTTAGCCGTATACAATTTTCTTGAAGTGTGGATAAGGTATCAAATTTCAACCTTGGCATGCATGGATACAATGAATGTATAGTTCTTTTCAACCTAACCAAACCTGGAATACTTACCCTTACCCTAATGGTGGACGATGACACATATGAGGACGACGATTGGGGAGACAAAGTTGGAGTCAATATTGTGTAAAATTTAATATTTTTCATGAAGGAAAATGCTTGGATGAATCATGAGGCCGATAATGGTGGGTTGTTGTTGTCGTCTAAGAGATGTGTGTGGATTCTTCATAAAAAAAATTGTTGAGTTGTTGATTTCCACCAATAAATTTGAACTAAAATTTCCTCCCCAACAAGAAATGTGGGACATTGTCCCACAAACATTTGATACATTTTAAAGGCATAGAAGTTTCTAAGTTGTAATCTACCAAGTGTATCTCAACTCACACATTTTAATATTTGCATTCTTCATAAAAAAAAAATTGTTGAGTTGTTTGTTTCTACCAATAAATTTGAACTAAAATTTCCTCCCCAACACGAAATGTGGGGCAATGTCCCACAAACATTTGATACATTTTAAAGGCAGAAAAGCTTCTACGTTGTAATCTACAAGTGTATCTCAACTCACACATTTTAATATTTAACCACAATATTCAATAAAGGGGACTATTACCTCATTCAAAACTTCGTGAAAATCTTCAACAAATGGGAACGATTAAGTGGGGCTTCAAACTTGTGACCACATCCAACTTTGCAAACCCTAGAAAAAAGGCGGGAAAAAGACTTTTAAAAGTTAAATAGCATGGAGATTTCAACTTTGTGCATAAGATACATAATATCTTATGTAATTTATGTACATAATATGTTTTATATTTACTCCAAGAGGGGGTAATTTATGTACATAAAAGGGGGTAATTTATGTACATAATATCTTTTATATTTACCCCAAGAGATGTTACAACAAAAACATAAATCCATAGGCTAATAACAAGTTGACCCAATATGGAATCCTCCTTCTATGTGAGCCAAGATGGAGAAGGGATGACATTCAATTTGCCCAAAATTTTCCTATTCCCTAATTTTGGTTTACAATGCATCTTTGCTTTGTGTTTAGGTATCATTTTTCCTTTTTCACTATATACATAATTGTAAAGTTAGGATTGCACTATTATGTCTTCTGCAATCAATGAGTTCAAGATCAAAAACAAGAAAACCCCTCTCCTATCACAATATCACATTGGTGAAAACAAGATTTTGTTCCATTAAATGCATTTCCCATAACCTCAATGCCCACTACTTGGAGAGGGCAATGAACACAAGGTGTTTTTGTTGAATTAATTTCCATTAACATATTAATCAATATATCATTTCAGATTTCCATAGCCTAGCTACTCACCCGCAATGAACACAGTTTTAAAAGAATCATATTTGTGGAATTGATTTCAATTAACAAATTAATCAATGTATCACTTTAGATTTTGACAATTTCAAGAATTTATAATACACAATTGTAACGAGGACCTTCTCAAATGCCTCTAGTTTACCCTGCGAATGTTTGAGTCATTCAAATAATTGTTCCCAATGTTTCAATTACAATAAAGAAAAACATCATATTAGTGTAAATAACTAAAACCCACTTGGAATTGGCGCTGCAGTTTTATTATTGATGAAAAAGCATTAGTTAATCAACCCGTGACTCCATAGCATTAAGATCTACAAACAACATGTTTATGACTCTCGCACCCATAGTCATGGTGTATAACTTAACAGTAAAGGAGCATTGTTCCTACTTGCTTGCTTCATGCAACCTCGGACACTCGAGCTAGAAGGGTTATTTCTTCATACCATTCTTAGCTTTTCTAGACCTCATCCATTGCTCTTCAGACACTCGAGCTAGAAGGGTTATTTCTTCATACCATTCTTAGCTTTTCTAGGCCTCATCCATTGCTCTTAATGGATGTTTACATGCCTTAGCCATTGGAGAGGACGGCCATGGTTGCAACTAGCAACACCAAGAAAATTTAGAGAAATTATCTATCACAAGGCGATTCAAGAGGGTTTGGTTATGGGAGTCGGGACATGAACTAGGGGAATAATGAAGAAGATAACGACAAAGGGAAGCTGATATTTGCAAATAGCAAGCACACATGACACGTCACCCAAACCAACTCAGGATTTTGGCAATGGGTGATTTGAGAGGAATAGTCCATGTGTAAGAAGAAATGTGGATAATTAGAGGTGGAAAAAGCATAGCAACATCCACGAAATTGACAACAAGTGTCATTGTCTCACTGATTTGTTAAACGAATTTTGTGAAATGCTTTAAAAACACCTTACAGCTTTTATAAAAACTCAACAAAGTTACACTCTAAATTTTATAATAAAAAAATAAGAGAAGTTAAATAAACAAACAATGAATTTTTTTGGCATAACCAAATCACTAGTTTAGTTGGACTTTATTTTCAATTAAAAAATATTAGAAAGCAGAGGATTTACTATTGTTGTCAAGAATAGAAAATTGATTCATGTGGTTGGCCTTAGGCTCTTGCCATGAAAGAAATTTGAAGTTGGAAAGTCTTAAATAATTGTTTTAAAACATTTTGTCATGAAATAAAGCTCTATGAATTAAGTAGCATAAAATTATCATCGATAAATATTGCATAATGAATTAAGTTGCACATTAAATATTATTAATCACATTATTCTTTAGAATTGTGTATATGGTTTTTCTTTATTAATGAATTAAGTGTTCAGCATAAAATATATGGTTTTTAATAAGCATTGATTGAAGGATTAAAATTTTATTAATCTTAAATTGAGATTTTATCAGTACACAGCGTATCCGTAAAGCACAAAAAATCCTTAAATAAAACAGAAAACCTATATTAACTCTGGAAAATTTACAAAATTTGAAGTACAGTGAATAATTTTCAATCTTGTTAGAGGAAGGATTCCATTCAAATTTATAAATCCAGACCTTAGCTTGAGACCCCAATGAGAAATGCATTTGAGAAAAAAAAATCACATAAATATATTTTGCCATCCAGGGCAGATGGATTTACATATAAATGAAGCGATGCCCCTTTCTCTCCTGAAAGAAGAAACCTATTTCTAATATCGTTTGTTCAATGTGAGTGTGCTTGAGGTTATCTGCATTGGCTGCCCAGACCCGCTGTCAAACATCGTGATTATCAAACAGAAAATGTAGCAAAAAGGGAGTCCATTTTTATATGATATACCCCTTGAGCATGTATATCCCAACTGCACAAAAGCAAACGTTAAGGAACAACTTGATATATACAAGCCAATGACGTCCAGACATGCTCAACTCTGTCAGTATGCTGCTATAGGCCTGTAGGTGTTTTGCCACATATGGTGTAGTATTATAAACCCAAATATCCATCACCATGCTCAGCAAAAACAAGAGGCCTGCAAAGGAGATCTAGTTGACGATGTGCTAATAAGCGTATTTGATCTTTCAGGTCTGTCCTTGGGCAAAAGACAGTTGATTGCATATCAGAATATAATAATGATATTTTTCGTAACAGCATAAAAAATGGCCCTTTTCAAAGCCTTGAAAACCTATGACCGTCGCTATTTATTAGGTAGATCAAGTTAGACATGCATGCCATCCTCCGCCATGGCCCTTTTCAAAGCCTACTCATTAGGGAGATTGAGGTAAACATCCCCTCCCCCATGTTCTCACCCTCATCCACTGTCACCTTTAGTATACCCTCTAGGGTATGTATCATAGGAGGTGGAAGGGTTGGAGAAGACATTTGTTGAGCCAATATTACCCTATTATCTGTCCGACTTCTTGCTGGTCAAATATATATAAAATAGTATCCCTCAAGGGGATTATCATAGGAGGTGGAAGGGTTGGAGAAGACATTTGTTGAGCCAAGATTACCCTATTATCTGTCCCACTTCTTGCTGGTCAAATATATATAAAATAGTATCCGCCAAGGAGATTCCCTGGTTATTGTAAAGGGTGTGTTGGAATTCCTTCTGTGCCTTAGGAGTAGTGTAGATGTGGCTTTGGAAAAGGAGTCCAGGGATGTTCAGTACATCGATGACCAAGCAGTTGTTACTTTGTAAATATTGTCAATAACTATATGCTTAAGTTTTAAAAAGGACCAATCCAATTGAAGTTGTGTGAGCTGTAAATATTGTGTATATAACTATATGCTTAAGTTTCGACAAGGAGATATCGAATTGTAGTTATGTGAGCTGTTGCGTAATGGGCAACAAGGGCATTGAGTGACAGATCAGATCCATGCTCTAAATGTTGTAGAGCAAAGCGCAGACCGGTATTTGGTCGTTGATAAGTGGAGACATTCTCAGATGGACCTGATCCCCATGGCTTGGAAAGGGTGTAACAAGACGAAGCCTACGCTAAATGAAGTCACCTTTGGATTTTCTCCATGGTGAAGCGGTCCTGTTCACTAAGGGGATTAGGTAAAAGGAAGGGGTGATGTAAAGGAGACGAGGTTGTAATCCCCTAGAAAATCGTTTTCCCCTGCTCGTATTCAGGGAGCAACTATGGGCCAAAAGAGTAGAAATAGTTGTAGTTACTGGAGACAACAATAGCTAACAGAAGTATTGCCAAAACATTAATAGCTTTGGGGCCAGCAATGTGATGGAATTTCACATTCTCAACGAGTCAAATAGGCAACCGAAAACAAGATGAAAAGAGACTGCAAACCAGTCATTTCCATAGTGTATTTGTTATGTGTATTTGTTATCAATGAGAAAGGCACACTTTCGTATTGTAGCAATTGACATACAGGTTGAGGAACCTAATCAAGATTTGGTACCAACATAGATCCATCTTAACCCTGGATTTATCAAGTACAAATGAACCTATACTGGTTCATTTTATTAACATATTTTTTATTATAATAAAAATGTATTTTCTTTTTTAGTTTTACTGATTTACAAACATTTGATTCAATACGTAATACGTGTTACACATATCGTCCATTCTTGACACCTGGCTTATATCGCTGGGCCAAGCTCCATATCTTACACTCAAATCCTCGACATTGTTTAACTGTGCAGCATCTACTGATATATACTCTAATCTTGTAATCTAAGCATTCTATGAATTCTCCCTTTTCCAACGTATTTTCTCTCTCCCTATTCTAGGCCATTTCACCTTTACTCGACATCTGACACTCAAATGCCTTTAATCACGTGCCTCTGTTAGCATGTGAAAGGTCCCACCTCCGTCATCTCCATAACCAACTGGTTTCCATGGAAACTGAGATTCTTGAATTTAATGGTAGGATTTTAACTAGCACAGCAGCTAAATAGCTGCTGGTTAATGCCGAAAAGCTGATAAGATGAAACGAATTCTTAAAAAAATATATTAAATTTTATTGTTGTTTAACAAATAAACGGTTGGGCTTCATTTATCTGGTGTTAATATTTTAATTTCTGTTAATCACCTACGTGGCAATCAGTTAGCTATCAAAGTAATTTTTAAATATGATTAGATAAATGTAAAAAAGTAAACACATAAACGAATGTCTTTATAATAGCTAGGAAGTTAATGATTGAAATCACAGCCATTTATTTTGTGTGACTACTATGAATATTCCAGCCATATTTAATCCTGTCCGTAGAAAACTTATTAAGAACTAAACCCCTATTAAATCTGCCCATTGTCAATAGGTGTACACCTTTCGGCGTAAATATTTAATTCCCTGCCCATAACAGAACACAATCACTGCACTACCATTTAGGCAAATACCTATTCCATCCTCTAATCATAATCGATTTGATAGATCCGAACAGTGAAACGCAAAGCATATCAATGAGACTGCAAGAGGGCTCGCATGCCAATCTAGAGTGGCTTACAATGTGGAACAAGACAAGTGGGAGAATCTGCCTCCCATGAACCAAAATCGAAATGTCAAAGTGTATCTATGGATGAAAATTTCACTCTGATAAGCAAGTATACCATGACATCACATCGCTGATTCAAGAGGATTGCAGAAGTATGTCATCCCAGTACAAAGGTTTGGAGCATAATGGAGAATATGTGGAGTATTGGGGATGTCCCAAGTCGTGCATCGCTGCATTCGCACATTTTTGTTTCTTCCATAAGCAACAAGTCAGATATTTGTAGGTGGTTCTACTTGAAGTGAAGGTGATGAGGCTTGTTACATACTCACAATTTTGAGAAGTGGATTTTGTAAGTGGAGAGATGTGCGCAATTTTGAGATAATTAGAGTGCACAAGGGCATTGGAAGTTTCACAATATAGTAGTGGGAAACTTGGCACCACTGGTACGCTAAATGAATAGGATTTGGAGTGCTACAACAAAATATTAACGAAATGTTTTTGGTGATAGGAATAAAAATATTTTGAGTACCTTAACTTATATTTCAACTTGGATATATTAATTGTGCACCTTGATCTATTAAATGTTTCCAGAAATGAATTATATTTTGCAGTTTTCATATTCTTACCACCAAAAATACTCCATTGATCTTATTGTAGCACCCCAAATCCTATTCATTCAGCACACCAATTGTGCCAAGTTTCTCACTACTTTAGAGTGAAACCTCCAATGCCCTTGTGCACACTAATTATCCCAAAACTAAATAAACCCAGTTGTGCCAAGTTTCCCACTACTTTAGAATGAAACCTCCAATGCACTTGTGCACACTAATTATCCCAAAACTGTTCACATCTCTATATTGCAAACTAAGCAAATCCCTCAAAGTCATGTGGCCTATCAATGGAAAATCCACTTCCCAAAGTAGTCGAACATATTACAAGCAGAACCACCCACAAATATTTGACTTGCTGCTTATGAAAAAAATACAGATGTTCAAATGCAACAACGCACAACTTGGGACACTCCCAATACTCCACATATTCTCTACTCTACTCCAAACCCCTCTACTGGGATCGCATACTTCCGCAATCCTCTCGAAACAACTATGCAACATCGTGGCGTACCTACTTATAAAATTAAATTTCCATCCATAAACACACCCTAACATTTTTCTCTTGGCTCATGGGACGAAAATTCTCCCACTTGTCTTATTTCACATCATAAGCCCCTCTAGCCTGCCATGAAAGACCGTTTACAAGTTCACTGATATGTTTTGCATTTCACTGTTGAGAATCTATCAAATTGAATATGATCTGAAAATGGATTAGGGATTGTCTCAATGGTGGTGTGGTGATTGTGTTCTATTATAGGCAATCCTGTCATTAAATTCATGGATCCACATCCATAGAAACTAGCTAGTTATGGAGATGACAAAGGTGGAACTATCTACACATGAACAAAGGCATGTGGTTAATGTCTTTTGTGTAATGAAGTCCAAGGAAAGATGAAATGACTAAATTAGGAAGCGAAAGGCCAAAAAAGGAGAAATGGTAGACTATTTATACTAATCCAATTTTGAACGAATAATGTATCTATTCCTGAAAGAATAATGTATACCTTTGCAACTGTCCAACTGAGTCGCATAAATTTTCAAACTGAAGCAGTCATGGAGTATAAGTTTGGCAATATTTGTAACTTGAACTCTCATTCAAGTCAATGTGTAAAGAAGTTTGGCAATATTTGGCAATATTTGTAACTTGAACTCTCATTCAAGTCAATATGTTGAAAGGTTTGTTAAATTACCAATGAAAGGCAGTAGCCTTTTCAAATTCCAAGAATGTGTTGAAAGGCTTGTTAAATTACCAATGGAAATTTGTTAGATTTTCAAGGGAATCTAGTAAAACATCATGCTTGTTTGGATTCCAAACTAAAGATTAGTTTGGCAATGTTAGGATGTAACCTTGTTGGGTGTGACTCAATCTAATAGTGCAGCCTTTTAATTATATGATTTTCTATTGAAGCCTTCTAGCGAAATAAAAAAAAGCCACATTTCCGATCACATGAAATGGGAGGTAAGGCGCCTTCTCTATAGTGGGATGTTTCTTTTCTCTGAAAAGAAGTCCTCCATGGATTTCAACATGAACTCTTCTAAAAGGAGACACCTTTACCAATTCACCTTTAACATGTTGGCAATATATATTAAACATCCTTTCCCCACTTGATCAAAATGTGGTAGCTTAGTTTCAAGTCTGCGTTGTATATGGATGGGAAGTATTTTGGATTTTTTCTCCAAATGAGCTTTCCACTAATCCAAACCAATAATTTACCCATGAAATTGCGCCCCAAGCACTTCAAAAGATAAGGGCGGGCAACCCATGATAGGCATACCCAAAAACATTTTAAGTACTTCAAATCCAATTACAGGATGGCATATGCAAGCAAAAAATGATTAATGATTCATGATTCATTTTAAGTAATTAAAATCAGACATGATTCATTTTAAGTAATTAAAATTGGACATGATTCATTTTTTATGTGTGATGTATCACTAGATATCTTACATATCTTATATATCAGTTTTCTTTCCATATTCATGTGGCAATCTGTCTATTTGATGGTATTGTTGCATTAAATGTTTCAAAAATTAAAAAAAATGAATATTTTTGTATTTTTTTAAGTTTGCCGATATATTGCTGATATTTTGCCGATTTTTACGAAACTCTGGACCCCAGCAATTTTTTCGCCGAAACGATTTTTGTAACACTGGTTTATAACATAGATTCAAAGAGTTCCCAAATATAGATACTACTCACAAGCAATGCAAGGTGGAAAAACATCTATAAGTGCAGGTAGGGCAAGAAGTATTTGCTTTGACAGTTTCTTTGACGATCACAACACGAGAGGATGAGAAGAGAGCAACATAGCAGAGAGATAAAAAAAACAGAGGGTCATGGCTACAATACAAGTCGAGGCCACTGCCAATAGAACACCAACGCAATGGAGAAAGGCTAAAGCTCTCTGTCCGACACTCTGATACCGTGTTTAAAAACAAAGAGTAACCAAGATCATGCTTGAGCTTGAACTCAATACACTCAAAGCAAAACAACAGAAGAAATGAAACTGATATAAAGATTAAATCTATATATTTGTTATATAATTACAAGGAGATCACCCATAATTATAAAAAATTATGAAGAGCCCAACATTAAAAATGGCTGTTATATAATTAGAAGAAGATCGCCCATATTTATAATAAACTGGGAAGAGACCAATTAAAGATAGCTGTTTGGGTAGTTCACCTACCAGGTAGTGATTAGATCAGTGACCTAAATAAACTTAACTACATAGTATATATATTATATACACCAACAACGAGGTCGTATAAACAACTAGTTGTAAGCCAGGTGCACCAGGTGGATCAAAAAGGTCGTATACACAACAACTAGTCGTGCACTGGGAGAAAGAAATGTGCACATAATGTGTGAAACCTAATAGGACAAAAAGTTTAGTGTGAAAAGAAAAATAAATAAATACATATAAATAATAAAAAGTTAGGTGGTTTAGTTTTAGTAGTTCACTATTTTGAATTTTGTGCAGGAGGTTTGGGGTCAATCTCAAATCTCTTTCATAATCAGTGTCAATAAGTTTACGCAGAGCACCATCTCTGATATGTGAAGAAGTGCCCAAGGTTTCAGCAATGTTTTCCTTGGTAAAAACTAAATAATAATAAACAAATTAACATATACCCAATT
>SNQJ01S0126111.1:61952-78217 GCA_010110895.2 Picea sitchensis
TTCGCAAATGAATATACAGTTTCGCAAACGAATACAGTTTCGCAAACGAATATATATATGTACAGTTTCGCAAATGAAAATATATGTACAGTTTCGCAAATGAAAATACAGTTTCGCAAACGAATACAGTTTCGCAAACGAATATATATATGTACAGTTTCGCAAATGAAAATATATGTACAGTTTCGCAAACGAATACAGTTTCGCAAATGAAAATATATATGTACAGTTTCGCAAATGAAATTATATGTACAGTTTCGCAAATGAAAAATATATGTACAGTTTCGCAAATGAAAATACAGTTTCTCAAACGAATACAGTTTCACAAACGAATATATATATGTACAGTTTCGCAAATGAAAATATATGTACAGTTTCGCAAATGAAAAATATATGTACAATTTCGCAAATGAAAATACAGTTTTGCAAACGAATACAGTTTCGCAAACAAATATATATATATGTACAGTTTCGCAAACGAATATATATATGTACAGTTTCGCAAATGAAAAATATATGTACAGTTTCGCAAATGAAAATACAGTTTCGCAAACGAATACAGTTTCGCAAACGAATACAGTTTCACAAACGAATACAGTTTCGCAAACGAATATATATATGTACAGTTTCGCAAATGAAAAATATATGTACAGTTTCGCAAATGAAAATACAGTTTCGCAAACGAATATATATATGTACAGTTTCACAAATGAAAATATATGTACAGTTTCGCAAATGAAAAATATATGTACAGTTTCGCAAATGAAAATGCAGTTTCGCAAATGAATACAGTTTCGCAAATGAATACAGTTTCGCAAACGAATATATACAGGTACAGTTTCGCAAATGAAAAATACAGTGTCGCAAACCAACCGCAAACAATAAATTACGCGAAATTTTGCGAAATTTATGAATGTAAATACCTCTGCGACCTCGGCGTCCACTGCTCCCACTGACATCGGCGTCCACTGCTCCCACTGCCCTTGGCGTCCACTGCTCCCACTGCCCTCGGCGACACACAGCCTCACACTGCTCCCACTGCCCTCGGCGACACACAGCCTCACACTGCTCCCACTGCTCTCGGCGACACACTGCCCTCGACAAAGAGACTCACACTCGAAAATTTTTCCAAACGTCTAACACCGATGTGTGGCAATTATATAAATATGCTTTCGGTCGAACTATTGTTCGGCCGAAAGATAGTTCAGCCTAACAATCTTTCGGCCGAACTATTGTTCGGCCGAATAATCTTTCGGCCGAGCTATTTTTCGGCCGAAAACTAATTGCCGGAAAAAAAATATCCGGCCGACCAAATTTCTACACGCAAATCGAGGGCTCGGTTATGGCTCCGTTCGATTTGACGTTTATGTTTTCAGCCGAACAATAGTTCGGCCGAAAATAAGATCTTTCGGCCGAAAAATATATTTAGTTCGGCCGAAAATTTGTTTTTCGAAATTTTGGAGACCAGATTGTCACGAAAGTGTAACCCACCTTCGTGATTCCACCCAATAGCATTTTTTTTTCCATAAAATAGAAACTCGACTCGATTTGATACGACGGGGTAATTCGAGTTTAAAATTTACCTGTATCCGGATGAGCTTGGAAGATTCCCCGCGCCTAAGAAGATCTCAGTCAACAAACCAACAAAGAAGGATCGTGCCCAATCCAAAACAACATTTTCGGAAGACGGAAGAAAACCCAGCTGAATGAAATCGGTTTTGGATATGTTGAGAACCAGAGCGTGGGTAGATGGATAATTAAACTCGGGATGAATGCTGGATATTGCTCACCGCGCCTCGACCTCCCACAAAATCTACCTAATCTATCAGAGTACAGAAAGACGACAGATCACCTCGAAGACCCTGCATCCATCAGTGAAGACTTACATGCATCCATTAAGCAGCAAACAGAAAACGAAAATGGCGCAGGGGGCCAAGGGTTGTCGGATCCATGCGCTGACATGGAGGATATCGTGGGGCGATGGGAATATGCATATTTAACATGCCAGGACCATCCCATGGAACATGCGTTGATGTGCTTCCATGGCAGGATGGCGGACAGTGGATATATGCCTATGCGTATGCAGCCGTTACCATAATATATGTGAGTATATCCATGGACTGACAGAGTCTTAATGACTGTGCAGCAGGCTGGATATTGCTCGCCATAATGTCATATCACCTAGCTATAAACCAATTAGAAATTAGATATCAAAAATTTTATAAATAGAAAAAACAAAATTATTTTTTAAAAAAATCAAATGAATTTCAAGTTATATGAAAACTTTGGACAAGGTTGTAGATTTTGGAGAATTATTAAATAGTCAACCTCGTTTGACTCCCTAACATAAAGCTATAATCGCCATGTTGAGACCAGGACTAATAAAGTAGGCGTGGACACTTCCTCCATATCAAGAAAATGTGAAAAGTGGAGATGATGTTTCTTGTTCATGGGAAAATTAGGATTTCTGAATTTGATGAATTAAATTTTTTTGTTTCACAAATTTCAAACGGGGTTGGAATTTTAAAATGAAATTGATGGTTTTAACAATTTCATTATTATTTTTTCTAATTTTAACAAAAAGATAAAAAATGTAAATGATCATGAAATTTTTATTTTTTAATAGTATTTTTCAAATAACAAACAATTTTTCCTCAAATTCCATTCTTAAATTTTTCAAATAAATATTTACGCGGAAATGTATATATCTATTGACAATTTACACATTTAATAGGTTTTTAGTGTTTAATCAGTTTTGTATAGACAAGATTAAATATTGATGGAATATTCTTAGTCGTCCCAATAAATCAATGGTTGTGATTTCAACCACTAACTTACTCACTATTATAAACGCATCAGTTTAATGTTTATTATTTTACTTTTACTTGATCATATTTAAAATTTACTAGACTAGCTGATTACCACATCAAAGTAATTAACAAAGATTAAAATTTTGTTACATGAAAGATGCCCTATGCAGCTGTCCATTTCATTTTCTAGACCAGCCACTAGTTTGCAGCTGTGCTAGTAAATAACTAATGCGCGCATAACAGCTATAAATTCGCCGACTAATTTCCCGTCAAATTCCATCTGAACACTTTCCACATAAAATATCAAAGAACTAATGCGCGCCGAACTAGTGTGACATCCACAAATATAAACAAATAATAAAAATAAAAATAAAGAAAATAAAGCATGGTCTAGAAATTGGACAGTTTTGCAAGTGGGCGATGAATGGGCACAATCTTGCATCGCTGGCTGGATGATTTTTATGGGGAGGCGTATCTTGGAAGAATGGCCACCAGAATTATAAATACGAGAGAGATAGGGCAGACGAAGCATTCTAACATAATGTGAGGTAGACCAGGAAAACCCTTTCTTCATCTATGCCCGAGCTTTTATCCTCTTCCATCTGAAGGTGGAGCTGGAAGAGAAAGTGTTCTTGACATCTGGGCCACGATGGTTTGTTTACCATTTATATGTCTATAAACTATCGTTGCCAGACGACACGAGCACCTTCGCCTTCGTTTACATGGTATGATTGCGTGTATTTCTTTCTAGTTTAGCCGGATTTGCATGAATGGCAGGAGGGCATTCGAAATTCTTGTTTTCCGATTTGCATGAATGGCAGGAGGGCATTCGAAATTCTTGTTTTCCGGCAAGAGTAGCAAGAAAAAATGCGTTTAGCACAATATTTAGGCAGCGCCCTCCTAGAGTAACTATTCTAACTTTGCACTTCACAATTTACAAGCACAAGATTCAATTACCCTGTTTCTGATGCTTTTTAACGGTCCATCTTTGGAACCCTGATTTTTGAGACTTGTGGACTGCCCATCTTTAAACGCTATCGAGGGTTTGCACTTTTACATCTATACACACAACATGATATTTATTACATGGTCGTTCTGTTGCTAGACACAGCGGCTGATATTGAAGTGCAGGTGGAGAAGAAAGCGAAGGTGTTCTTCACGTCTGGGCCGCGATGGTTTGTTTTACAAATAAACCATCTGCCCCAGACGAGAAGAGCACCTTCGCCTTCGTTTACATAGATTGTGTATCTTTCTGGACAAGCCGGAATGGCGGGCGGGGGAAGACTTGACTCCTCAAATTGACGGAGCCTCTGTACATGCGGGTATTTTCCAAGTCCCTTTTCTTTTTAACTTTATTCAGGGTTAAGATGCAAGATAAAGATGGAGTTATGTTATTTTAATAGATCTGAAGTAACAGAGTTAGATGCAAGATAAAGATGGAGTTATGTTATTTTAAATAGATCCCTAAGTAAAAATAGAGCTGTGCTGTTTTAATAGATCCCAGCTTACAGTGGATATCTGAGAGATCCTTCTTAACTCCGGATAAAAAAACAATTTAAACCTTGGAAGTAAATCTAGTTAAATTGGGTATATGTTAATTTGTTTATTATTATTTAGTTTTTACCAAGGAAAACATTGCTGAAACCTTGGGCACTTCTTCACATATCAGAGATGGTGCTCTGCGTAAACTTATTGACACTGATTATGAAAGAGGTTTGAGATTGACCCTAAACTTCTTGCACAAAATTCAAAATAGTGAACTACTAAAGCTAGACCACCTAACTTTTTATTATTTATATGTATTTATTTATTTATTTTTCTTTTCACACTAAACTTTTATTATTTATATGTATTTATTTATTTTTCTTTTCACCTGGGGCACGACTAGTTGTTGTGTATACGACCTTTTTGATCCACCTGGTGCACCTGGCTCACAACTAGTTGTTTATACGACCTCGTTGTTGGTGTATATAATATATATACTATGTAGTTAAGTTTATTTAGGTCACTGATCTAATCACTAACTGGTAGGTGAACTACCCAAACAGCCATCTTTAATTGGGCTCTTCCCAGTTTATTATAAGTATGGGCGATCTCCTTCTAATTATATAAGCCATTTTTAATGTTGGGCTCTTCCTAATTTATTATAATTATGGGTGATCTCCTTGTAATTATATAACAAATATATAGATTTAATCTTTATATCAGTTTCATTTCTTCTGTTGTTGTTTTGCTTTGAGTGTATTGAATTCAAGCTCAAGCATGATCTTCGTTACTCTTTGTTTTTAAACACGGTATCAGAGTGTCGGACAGAGAGCTTAAGCCTTTCTCCATTGCTTTGGTTTTCTATTGGCAGTGGCCTCGACTTGTATTGTAGCCAATGACCTTCTGTTTTTTTTTATCTCTCTGCTATGTTGCTCTCTTCTCCTCCTCTCGTGTCGTGATCGTCAAAGAAACTGTCAAAGCAAACACTTCTTGCCCTACCTGCACTTATAGATGTTTTTCCACCTTGCGTTGCTTGTGAGTAGTATCTATATTTGGGAACTCTTTGAATCTATGTTATAAACTCCTACCATTTTTTGGCTTCTATTCTGCTAATTTTTTGTACGAAAACAACACATCTTTACAGTTGTGATTCTCAGATCTACACCCCCTTGCGTTTATTTTTTTGTAGCCCTATAGATGTGTGTCTTGCATTTGCTCTGTATATCCATCGCCCACTGCAAATTTAAAGGGTTTTGCATAAAAGTATTGAAGAATGGTTGGTGCGGAGGTGGACGTGGTCAATTTTGAGATGGGAGAAGACGGTCTGATGGACAATGATACGATGAAGGATGGTCGTTCCCACTCTTGTGCCCAAGTTGAAATTTGCCATAACGGGGGGGCACTTCCGAACTCGATGATGGTGGTCTAGAAGACCAAAGGAAGGGGTTTCTAGGAAGAAATTGATGTTGAACGCATAACTGCTTTGCAGTGCGAGAATTTTAGTCTCTCGACTTGGATGGCGGCCCTAGTCCTTAAAGATTCACATAGACCTGATTTAAAGGTGATTCTTTCCTTTGTAAGCATCCAGATGATACGTATTCTCTATAATGGATTGGCAACTCAACTTTGCTTATTTTGTGGATTTTGATGGTGCTGCTAGTTTGGGGTTACTTGGCCCTCTGTAGAGTTTTGGTTGTACTTTTTGTTTGGAGTTTTTAGCCTCTACAGGGTTCATTGCTTTTTTGATGGTTGATGATGTTTACTTTTATTTAAAGCTTTTGTTTTGGTTCCTAACCAATTCGTATTTTTCTGGAGCATTCATGTGGTAGCTGTGAGTGTTGCCATCCTTGCACCTCTGCAACCAATCCTCTATTGCTTTAGAATTCAATCATGTTCTTTGAGGTTACTTGGCCCTCCTCTTCAAAGTTTCTTTCATACTTTTTGATTGGAGCTTTCAACCTACACTGACCTCATGTTCTTGCTTTTCAATGCATCTTTGTGGGATCTTCTTTAGTTTCAACTAAGATCTTTTAGCATTGGTGTTACTTCCTTCGAGGAGCCTTGTTTTGGTCCCTTGCTAATATTCATCCTTTGAACATTTTGTACATGAGTAACTATCATGGCCTTGTAGTCGTGATTCTTTTTTGATATTCAACGTTTTCATACTTCCCTAAGTTGCACTTATGGGAGGTGTATATTTGTATACGTACACTATGTGGTTAGGTAAGTGCATATTTGAATTATCATTGCTTTGTAGGTGAATTACCAAACAACTCGTCTTTAATGTTGGGCTCTTCCCACTTTAATATAAGTGTGAGTGATCTCCTTGTAATCTTTAATGTCGGGCTCTTCCCACTTTAATATAAGTATGAGTGATCTCCTTGTAATCTTTAATGTTGGGCTCTTCCCACTTTAATATAAGTATTGAGTGATTTCCTTGTAATTATACAACATATATAGATAGATACATAGATTTAATCTTTCCGTCAGTTCCATTTCTTCTGTTTTTCTTTTGTTTTGTGTGTATGGAGTTCAAGCTCAAGCACAAACTTAGCTAGTGCTCTTTGTTTTTAAACATTTGTTTGATTTACTTGGTTTGATCTTGTATATATTTGATTGATCCAAAGTTAACATGCATAGATCCAAGATGAAGATAGAGCTATATGCTATTTTAATAAAGATCTTGTGTTGAAATGTAGTTATTTTATTTTAATAAATTTCAGGTTATGGCAGATTTATTCTAAACTGGTTGTTGTTTACATTTACTTTGTTTGATCCTGCTCATGCTTAATAAATGCAAAGGTAATATAGATAGATGCAAACTCGTTGTTGTTTACATGGACGTTGTTTGATCTTGCTCATGCTTAATACATTTAGAGTTAACATGAATAGATTGAAGGTTAATAAGTAAATATGCTAAATACCTCAACAGAGTACATTCTAGAGCTTTTTTGCTTGCATATGCCATCCTGTAATTGGATTTTAAGTACTTAAAATGTTTTTGGGTATGCCTATCATGGGTTGCCCGCCCTTATCTTTTGAAGTGCTTGGGGCGCAATTTCATGGGTAAATTATTGGTTTGGATTAGTGTAAAGCTCATTTGGGAAAAAATCCAAAATACTTCCCATCCATATACATCCATATACAACGCAGACTTGAAACTAAGCTACCACATTTTGATCAAGTGGGTGCCAACATGTTGAAGGTGAATTGGTAAAGGTGTCTCCTTTTAGAAGAGTTCATGTTCAAATCCCATGGAGGACTTCTTTTCAGAGAAAAGAAACATCCCACTATAGAGAAGGCGCCTTACCTCCCATTTCATGTGATCGGAAATGTGGCTTTTTTTTATTTCGCTAGAAGGCTTCAATAGAAAATCATATAATTTAAAGGCTGCACTATTACCCAACAAGGTTACATCCTAACATTGCCAAACTAATCTTTAGTTTGGAATCCAAACAAGCATGATTTTTACTAGATTCCCTTGAAATTCTAACAAATTTCCATGGGTAATTTAACAAACCTTTCAACACATTCTTGGAATTTGAAAAAGCTCCTACCTTCCATTGGTAATTTAACAAACCTTTCAACACATTGACTTGAATGAGAGTTCGAGTCACAAATATTGCCAAACTTCTTTACACATTGACTTGAATGAGAGTTCACAAGTTACAAATATTGCCAAACTTCTTTACACATCGACTTGAATGAGAGTTCACAAGTTACAAATATTGCCAAACTTGATACTCCATGACTGCTTTAGTTTGAAAATTTATGCGACTCAGTTGGGACAGTTGCAAAGGTATACATTATTCTTTCAGGAATAGATACATTAAATAAGAAATCAGGAAAGTAGGCATAGCACACAGAATGATATTCTTCTATTATTTCCCTATTGAACCAATCCAATCCCTAAGCTCTAGTAGTGGCATTAATTAGGCATTATCTCTAACACCCTCGTTAATGCTTACATTGAAAAACTTCACAAATTACATAACATAAAATGTTACAACACTTAGTCTGGCATGATCCTCATCAACGCATACACCCACTCTGATGCTTCTGGATTGCGCTCTTTCTCTTCCTCTTCTTTGAGCTTTCCTTTCCACTCATTTAAAGTATAAATGTTTCAGATCATCATTCATGAACTTGCACAATAGATAATATTGACAAACTCAGCTCACCGGGGCTTCCATGAGAAAAGTTGTCAAGTAATGAATCATCCTATTGACATACCTCCATCTGTTAGATATTTTGCTTTCGGCTATCTGTCAGTTTGTAGAAAGGCAGTCTAGGTACTGAATGTCTTCAAAAATCAATTATACAAGGTGACTTCCAATCGTAAGAACAATTGTTCTTGAAACTGGGGCTGCGAGCGTATATCAAAATACAAGAGTTCCTACTTTCTTTTACATAAACAAATTTCACATAATATATATCTAACATACATAAACAATAACTGTATTCTAGAAAAGTTTGAGAGGTTCATCATCATTGGATGAGTATTCATGCATAGCATCTAGTGAGTCCTTAGCTATGTTAGCTGACTCTTTCAGTTTGCCATTTAGAAGATCATTAGCACGTGTTTTGCAATTTAGTAATGTATGTCCACGTCTTCGACAATAGTAGCATTCAATGCTTTTTTTTGTTCTTCCTTTGGAGTATAGTGCAATTTCATAATGTGAATTGACTTCCACTTCACCTTCCTTCATCCTCTTTTCTTCTGCTAAGGGTGCTGAAATCATGTCTTCCAGAGTTCGAGAGGGCATTCGAGTTAAAGTAAAAATAACATTGTCATATTTTTGAGACAAACTATTCAACAAGATTGCTTTTGCATCACCTTCATCAACTTTAGAGTGGGAGTCAATCTCTGCCAACTGTGCTAACAAAGACTTTAGATCATTTATGTGAGAAGACAATGATACTTCATCATGCATTTTTAATTTGAATAGCTGTAATTTTAATGGAAACTTGGCATTTATAGCGTTTTCCCCAAATATTGTACTCAATTGTGCCCACATTTCTGCAGAAGATTTTTCCAAATCTATTAGATGTAGTTGGGAATTTGCAAGAGACAATCCAAGAATGGACTTGGCTCTATCATATTTTTTTTCCCATTCAATTAATTGTCTGGGATCTGTAGGTGTCTTCTCTGTACCTTTTACTATTCCCCATAAATTCCTATGCATCATTTGAAGTTGTATTTTTACTTTCCAAGTATGAAAGTTAAAACCATTAAATTTTTCCAATGTAATATTCTCCATATTAACAAGGAACTTTAATCAGGAAATGAATACCTTTGCACAACGATCAATTCACCTCAATTACAGTGATGGCTCTAGCATGTATATGGCAACAACGATTCACAACTCCTTATTTCCTCAAACTACAGCAGCGACAACATTTCCCACAAGCAGCGATTTCTCTGTCAAGCAGTCGACTCCCTTTGGCTAATTAACTGGCTTACATGAAGCTTCGTGACTTCTATTCTTCATTTAGCAATGGGAACATGAGGGTTGCGACTATAGAGAGATCGACTAGATCTGTAGCGCGGAGAAGAAGAGCAATTATCCTTCAACGAATGTCTCACAGGCTCTAATTGGAAGCTTCTCCTGTTGCAAACCAGTTCATGGTAGAACTATATCACATTGATCATAAAAAAAATGATTTTAACGATTTCGTGGATCCTTCAGCGCCTACGCAATAGCAAACTCATTTGATCGATTTTTAGCAGACTCTGGTTGCACACGTCTTGCATCTCTGAACCTACACACTTCCTGTACACGCTGAGCAACAATATACCTTCTAGCTACTCTGTTTGGCAAAGGATGATCCTGGCCCTCCTGTGACGGAGTTAAGCTAAAGCTACCTGCTCTGATACCAAATAAGAAATCAGGAAAGTAGGCATAGCACACAAAATGATATTCTTCTATTATTTCCCTATTGAACACAATACAATACACATATATAAAGCTGGACTCGGATCCAACTAATTCCACTCTTGGAGGGAGAGGTTGAGAGAATCTCTCAACATCCTCCAACAAACCCAATCCAATCCCTAAGCTCTAGTAGTGGCATTAATTAGGCATTATCTCTAACACATTATTCGTTCAAAATTGGATTAGTCTAAATAGTCTACCATTTCTCCTTTTTTTGGCCTTTCTCTTACTATTTTAGTCATTTCATCTATGTTCATGTGTAGATAGTTCCACCTTTGTCGTCTCCATAACTAGCTAATTTCCATGGATGTGGATCCATGAATTTAATGACAGGATTGCCTATAATAGAACACAATCACCACACCACCATTGAGACAATCCCTAATCCATTTTCAGAGCATATTCAATTTGATAGATTCTCAACAGTGAAATGCAAAACATATCAGTGAACTTGTAAACGGTCTTTCATGATAGGCTAGAGGGCCTTATGATGTGAAATAAGACAAGTGGGAGAATTTTCGTCCCATGAGCCAAGAGAAAAATGTTAGGGTGTGTTTATGGATGGAAATTTAATTTTATAAGTAGGTATGACACGATGTTGCATGGTCGTTTCGAGAGGATTGCGGAAGTATGCGATCCCAGTAGAGGGGTTTGGAGTGGAGTAGAGAATATGTGGAGTATTGGGAGTGTCCCAAGTTGTGCGTTGTTGCATTTGAACATCTGTATTTTTTTCATAAGCAACAAGTCAAATATTTGTGGGTGGTTCTGCTTGTAATATGTTCAACTACTTTGGGAAGTGGATTTTCCATTGATAGGCCACATGACTTTGAGGGCTTTGCTTAGTTTGCAATAATTATAACTATAGAGATGTGAACAGTTTTGGGATAATTAGTGTGCACAAGTGCATTGGAGGTTTCATTCTAAAGTAGTGGGAAACTTGGCACAACTGGGTTTATTTAGTTTTGGGATAATTAGTGTGCACAAGGGCATTGAAGGTTTCACTCTAAAGTAGTGGGAAACTTGGCACAATTGGTGTGCTGAATGAATAGGATTTGGGGTGCTACAATAAGATCAATGGAGTATTTTTGGTGGTAAGAATATGAAAACTGCAAAATATAATTCATTTCTGGAAACACTTAATAGATCAAGGTGCACAATTAATATATCCAAGTCGAAATATAAGTTAAGGTGCTCAAAATATTCTTATTCTTATCAGCAAAAACACTTAGTTAATATTTTGTTGTAGCACTCCAAATCCTATTCATTTAGCGTACCAGTGGTGCCAAGTTTCCCACTACTATATTGTGAAACTTCCAATGCCCTTGTGCACTCTAATTATCTCAAAATTGCGCACATCTCTCCAGTTACAATTATTGCAAACTAAGTTACATCTCTACAGGCCTTCAAAGTCACATGGCCTGTCAATGGGAAATCCACTTCTCAAAATTGTCGAGTATGTAACAAGCCTCATCACCTTCACTGCAAGTAGAACCACCTACAAATATCTGACTTGTTGCTTATGGAAGAAACAAAAATGTGTGAATGCAGCGATGCACGACCTGGGACATCCCCAATATTCCACATATTCTCCATTATGCTCCAAACCTTTGTACTGGGATGACATACTTCTGCAATCCTCTTGAATCAGCGATGTGATGTCATGGTGTACTTGCTTATCAGAGTGAAATTTTCATCCATAGATACACCTTGACATTTCGATTTTGGTTCATGGGAGGCAGATTCTCCCACTTGTCTTGTTCCACATTGTAAGCTACTCCAGATTGCCATGCGAGCCCTCTTGCAATCTCATTGATATGCTTTGCGTTTCACTGTTCGGATCTATCAAATCGATTATGATTAGAGGATGTAATAGGTATTTGCCTGAATGGTAGTGCAGTGATTGTGTTTTGTTATGGGCAGGGAATTAAATATTTAAAATCCTACCATTAAATTCAAGAATCTCTGTTTCCATGGAAACCAGTTGGTTATGGAGATGACGGAGGTGGGACCTTTCACATGCTAACAGAGGCACGTGGTTAAAGGCAGATGAGTGTCAGATGTCGAGTAAAGGTGAAATGGCTAGAATAGGGAGAGAGACAAGACGTTGGAAAAGGGAGAAATCATAGAATGCTTTGATTACAAGATTAGAGTATATATCAGTAGATGCTGCACAGTTAAACAATGTCTAGAATTTGAGTGTAAGATATGGAGCTTGGCCCAACGAATTGATCATTAAATAGAAAAAAATCCCTAACTTATATTGCATTTAAGGATTTGTTTTCTGGCATTGCATTTCAATTATCCCCATTAAATTTTGAAATTTTTTGAAAATAATATTATGGATTTCAAAAAATTTCCAGAAAAGTTATCGATGTTGCTTCTCTGTTCATTCCATATCTCATAGATTGTAGAGCCAGGTGCTTTTTTGTTACTTAAGGAATGAAGCCTCATATAAGGAATGGAGCCTCTAGAGGCTCATTGAAGTTGTATATATCGGGAGTAGCCAGGTGTCAAGAATGGACGATATGTGTAACACGTATTACATATTGAATCAAATGTTTGTAAATCAGTAAAAATGAAAAAGAAAATACATTTTTATTATAATAAAAAATATGTTAATAAAATGAATCAGTATAGGTTCATAGGTTCATTTGTACTTGATAAATCCAGGGTTAAAATGGATCTATGTTGGTATCAAATCTTGATTAGGTTCCTCAACCTATATGTAAATTGCTACACTATGAAATTGTAAATTAATTTATAAAATTAAGATAAATAATAAATAATAAAAAATTACAACATGTAATTGATATCCCACCTTTTAATAAGTCAAAATGTTAATAAAACAAGGGTAATATTCAAATTATCATTAAATTTATTTAAAAATAGGTCAATATATTATTTCAAAAAATATGGTTCAACTTGAAATTTTCTTTATAAAATTAAGATAAATAATAAATAATAAAATTAAGATAAATAATAAATAATAAGAAACCACAACATGTAAATGATATTCCACCTTTTAATAAGTCAAAATGTTAATGAAAAATCTAAACCTTTGTATTTCAGAGATAAAGAATTTGAGCCTTTGTATTCCAAAGATGAAGAATCTGAGTAGTAGTATTCCAAAGATCATTTTGTACATCTTTAGAATTTGAAAATAGTGGTATTCCATTGAAAATGGAATATACAAAGATGAAGAATCTTAGTAGTATTCCAAAGATCATTTTTTACATCTCTCGAATTTGAAAATAGTGGTATTCCACTCAAAATGGAATATACAAAGATGAAAAATCTGAGTACTAGTATATTCCAAAGATCATTTTGTACATCTCTCGAATTTGAAAATAATGGTATTCCACTGAAAATAAAAATACAATTTATATTTTAAATATATTTTTATTAAAAAATAAAACTTTATATTCAATTCAATTTAATAATATTAATACAAAATTTTAATTTAATAAAATTAAGATTATTTTTATATTATGAAATTTTAGAGAGTAAATAAATAAAATATTTATTTAATATCAATTAAATCTAATTAAAATAATTGAGTATTTTATTAAATTTCCATTTTCAATCTATAAACCACATCACAACCTCTTAATCTTAACCTCGGTCTTAGAGAACAAATATCAAATACTCCATTTCATCAATTATGTATTAAGTGTTATACTATGCAAGTTAATGACATAGATTTTGTTTTAATGACCTTAAAATGTAACTTGTAAAGTAATCAGAAACAAAAGCGGAGTTCAAAAGATTTTTATATAAAAAATATGTACAGTGACATATCCCATGTTAAATATTTCATCCGTTTGATCATCTCAATCAAACTGATCATTGGCCAACCATAAAACCTCTCTCACTAGTGGGAAGAGCCCAACATTAAAGACGAGTTGTTTGGTAATTCACCTACAAAGCAATGATAATTCAAATATGCACTTACCTAACCACATGGAGCCTTCATTGCAGAATTGTCAGAACTTAATGCCTACTACAGAGCCTCAATTGCAGAACTGTCGGAACTTAATGTCGATAGTGTTAGAGCCTATCAAAATGGCCAATTAGAAATTTGATTTTTTAAATTAGTTTTTTAATTCTAACAAATCCAAAAAGAAAATGGCATACACCAGGGGAATAATGTTAGGCGAGCAATATCTAGCCTGCTACAGAGTCATTAAGACTCTGTTAGTGCATGGATATACTCACATGTATTATGGTAACGATTGCATACGCATCGACATATATCCATTGTCCGCCATCCTGCCATGGAAGCACATCAACGCATGTTCCATGGGATGGTCCTGGCATGTTAGACATGCATATTCCCATCGCCCCACGATATCCTCCACGTCAGCGCCTGGATCCGACAACCCTTGGCCCCCTGCGTCGTTTCTGTTTTCCGTTTGCTGCTTAATGGATGCATGTAAGTCTTGACTGATGGATGTAGAGTTTTCGAGGTGATCTGTCGTCTTTTTGTACTCTGATAGATTGGGTAGATTTCGTGGGAGGTCGAGGCGCGACGAGCAATATCCAGCATTCATCCCGAGTTTAATTATCCATCTACTCACGCTCTGGTTCTCAACATATCCAGAACCGATTTCGTTCAGCTGTGTTTTCTTCTGTCTTTCGAAAAGGCTGTTCTGAATTGGGTGTGATCTTTCTTTGCTGGTTTGCTGATCGAGATCTTCTTAGGTGCGGGGAATCTTCCAAGCTCATCCGGATACAGGTAAATTTTAAACTCGAACTACCCCGTCGTATCAAATCGAGTCGAGTCTCTATTTTATGGAAAAAAAAAATGCTATTTTAAGGGTTAATTCAGTTAGTTTGACCCTATTCAAACTTTGCAAAACTATTCAAACTCTGCCTTGCCACTTGTCATATCCACTATTCAAACTCGGGAAAACGGGGGTTTATTCGGTTATTTAAGCAGAATGTTGTACTGGTTATTAAGTTTTCACCCTGTTAGCCTCACCTGTGCTCCATTATCGCCTGCCATTGACAGTATCTCCCACCATATCCACTATTCAAACTCTGCAAAACGTGGGTTAATTCGGGTTAATTCGGTTAGTTTGACATAATGTTGTACTGGTTATTAAGTTTTCACCCTGATAGCCTCGCTTGTGCTCAAATTTAAAATAGGGTTGACAAACAAGTTTAAGCAGGAGCTAATTTGGCGGATCACCTTCTTTCTACAGTTTTTTAAATCAGTTTTTTAAATACGAATCTCTAAACCCACTGTTTTCAACAATTTATTACGTAAATTGCGATTTACCTAAACCCACTGCTTTCAACAAATTTACGTAAATGGCGATTTCTAATTCATTTGATTTGTGAATTACGGATATTGAATACTACAATACCCGTGGAGCATTTTTTACTTCATAAAGAGTTGTTAATTTATAAATGTAAATAAACTATGTAAATACTAATTCATTTTATTTGTGAATTATGGATATTCAACACTATAATAATCACCGTGGAACATTTTTGACTTCACAAAACGTTGTTAATTTATAATTGTAAATAAATTTGTAAAAGGAGAGAGCTAGGAGAGAGTTTCTCAATTATTGGTATAGGTTTTAATATTAGTTTTTAACAATTTTTTTTTTTAGGTAAATGACCATGTAGTTAACATCTGGTTGACAAATTTAGGTGGAAGCTTGGCATTTCTAGAATCGGATTGATGTATTAATTCCAATTCAAACATGTGAACGCTAATATAGCTACAACACCTAGAAATCACACCAATTACAATGTAATATGGGGTCTGTCAAACTTGCCTCTTAATCTGGATTTGGTAGTAGCCTCGAGATAACTTTAGCTATTAGAATTTAGGACGGTATCCTAATCAGTTTGAAATTTTTTATGCCCATAACTATTGGAGTGTAGATTATTTTATTATAATTACCAATTAAAAATAAATCATAAATAACTTTAATAAACATAAAGAAATTACTAACTAAAATTTAACCATCACAATATTAATGAATTATAATGACCAAATGCTATTACATCTTTTTAAAGA